>JAXMNL010000321.1:21468-34446 GCA_035128595.1 Eptatretus atami | reverse complement strand
TAAATCATTCATTTGTCTCCACTGGGAATTCTTGCAGACACCTGTATTAGACAATTGATGACGTAGTTAACTTAAAAATATTGAAACTATTGTTCCCATGATTATATATCTAGCATAGAGATTCCAAAATAACTCGGTGTTCACACAACACATGTGTCAGGGTCATAGTCCTTCTCCATTATTTACTCCAAATATCACTTATCAATAATACAGTAGGAGGCTGTGAATCAAGCTCTGAACCTCATGATGGAGTAAATCCTCCCAGATTCAAATCGATATTTTATTTGTGTCAATCAACTGAACCCTCCACTTCTTGAAGCTTGTTGTTGTTTAAAAAAGGGAAGAAGACAACATAAAAGCAGTCAAAATATTTGCAACATAATTCACACTAATAATTTCACACAAATAAATAACAAAACGACAATGTTAGTTTGATAAGCGTTTGACATAAGCCCCCTTCAATAGAGGGTGTGGTGTGTGATGTCACCACATTTCTGATGCACCAACTTTGGAGTACAAGAAATAAAGCCAAACCTACACATGGACGACAATCACATGTGTTTGACATTGTTAAAAAAATTCAGATAAAGGAGCCGGTGTCCTGTCTGTCTGTCTGTCTTTTTGTCTGTGGCTGGCGTCTGGCTGTCTTGTCGTCTGTCATATTATAACTTGAGAATGGAT
Source organism: Eptatretus atami (assembly GCA_035128595.1). NCBI lineage: Eukaryota > Metazoa > Chordata > Myxini > Myxiniformes > Myxinidae > Eptatretus > Eptatretus atami. Next base: position 33,765 of record JAXMNL010000321.1, on the reverse strand, counting down.
TTAACGGATTTCAACTAAATCGAACTGAGCTGGATTCAGGGAACTGAATCTCTAAAAGATCATGGTTTTGGATTGGGGATGATCTGAAAGAGTCTGAAAAACTCTTGTAAAGACCTGTGTCGGAAGAAAAAGGGCCGTTGGTTCAAAGGTGAGAAAAACAGAAGAACGAATGGTTGGACATGAGCAGTGATCCTGGATTTGGAATGGGTTACACTCCTTGTGGGCTCTTAAATTATATGTGTTTTTTGACCAAATTTGAAGAAAAAAGGGCTCTTCAAGTTAAGGCTGTCACACATTACGTTTTTAGGCCCAGCCGTAATGGCAAGGTCTCAAAATGTATGTAAAACGCTGGCAACGCTGACTATTGGATAATTTTTTTAAAAGTTTGGGCGTTATAATAACGGTTGGAGCGTATGCATATACGTATTAGTAACCTACACAGAAACGTTTCAAATCACATTAGTAGATAACTATACCAACGAATGCTGAAGCGGTGTGTCGGCGTTCAACAAACCTATGCCCAACATAGTATAACTTATGTATGCGTGCGGCTGCAGTATCGCCGACGATCACGTGGCGAGGCTATTCATAGGCTTCGGCTCGAACGATTCAATCATAACGCACTAGAATCATCGAAGTGTGAAGCCGCTGTCACAACCGTTGACAGTTTTAGCAGGTATGCTGGCGTATGAAAAATTTTGCCCAAATAAACGAACCAAGCCTGGCACACGTCGAATAGTTATGGGAAGTTTTGTATACATTAATAGCCCGCTGGCATAACGTCGTAGTACGCTGGCATACGTCGTAGTACGCTGCATACGTCGTCATACGACCGAGTACGTCGAAAATTTTCAGCATGTTGAAAATTTATCGACGTACTCGGCGTATGACACACATTCCTGTCATACGCTGGCATAAGTGTAGGCCATGCACGGCGATCGTTGACACACGTCGACATACGTCACTGTACATTTACTCATAAGTCAAAACACGTCATGTAATGGTTTAGCGTCAGTGGTTCCAGACTCCCTGGGTTTTTTTTTTCTTTTTTTCTATTCTTCGGTAGACGGTGATGTTGAACACTTCGATGTCTAGTGCGGTTATGATTTAAATCGTGAGCGCACTATTAATTATATTATATCATAACCGCACTAGAAATCGAAGTGTAACATCACCGTCATACCGAAGAAAAAAAAAAAAAAAAAAAAACAGGGGTCTGAACACTGGAATGCTAACCATTACATGACAATGTTCGACTTCATGAGTAACGTAACAAGTAACGTGTGGGTCGACGTGTGTCAACGACGGTAACGTGCCTACAACACGTTACTCATAGGTTAGAAATAAGTTTCCGGAGTACGCTAAAACATTACCTCGACGTGTTTCGATCTTATGTGTAACTTACAAGTACATGTATCGACGTGTGTCCAACGATCGCGTAACGTGCCTACAACTTATGGCGCAGCGTTATGGCGGACGTGTGAGTCATACGCTGGCACATACGTCGGGAAATTTCAAGCATGGAAATTTGTCTAACAGCTCGGCGAACTACAACGTTTGCCAGCGTTCTTACGCTAAGCCAGCGTGCTCTAAACGTATACAAATTACCCATAACGTATTGAAGTGTGCCGGCGTTTTTAGCTCAATTTGGCATAACGTCAGGCATACGTTGCAAATCGTCAAAGGTGTGACAGGGCCTTTACTGGTTGCCGACCCCTGCTCTATGCCATACGTCGCCAAAATATACACAGGAGCCTGTGAAATCAAGCTCCTGAATAAACGCACTGTTGGATACTTTGAAGTTAATAAAACACTCAATCCATGTGACCTTCATGTGATTATTGTTAAAATGACTTGAGCTTAAGGAAAATATTGATCGACAAACCGCAATGCCTGCTAAGGCAATGGCACCCAACATACAGTGACTCCCAGCAAGTTAATTTTTGTTAGTCTTCGTGCAGTTTTAAGACCTTCCCCTCATGTCTCGTGGGTTAATGGGACGAAGTGCATTGCGTGGGTCTAATACTAGGTCTCTATGTAACTATTCTGTCTCCTGTTCTGAATTTTCATTCCACCCCTTTCTTTTTCTTTTTAGCCATGTACAAGCAAGCAAGCACACACGTCATGCAAAATGTGATAAGTAATAAGCACACCGACGATGCCTCCCGTGCGCTTGTAAACCAACAAGCACACACACACTATACCACACGTGCATCGCGCACGCATTATTTCAGATTCAAATCTGCGCGGCCAATTTCCTACCGGCATCTCAGCCCTTTGCTCACACCCTCACTCACCAAAAAACCCCTTCAACAAACTCTTTCGACCACAAAAACGCCCCCCACCGGAAAAATAATCACGGGCACCCCCTTGTACCGTCTGCTTCGTACAATTCGCCTCAATACAGAGTACGCACAACTCAGGACGTCCTCGGACCACGCAACATACGTTAATAAACTCGATCGCATCTCGCTGGGGATGTCCCGGATGAGCACGCAGGATTGATAATGACCCTCCGTCAGTCACTCGACACAGCAAGACAGGAAGCGGCGAGAGGGGTCAAAGGGGGCAATCCGGGATTGGTACATGGGCCCCCAGATTGCATTTTAGCTCAATGAGAGGGGGGCCCGTGGAGGCGGGTGTGCATTGCTATTACGCATTCCAGACGCACTGGAGCACGTTCAGTGCCAGGGTACCGGCTCTACCATACATTGAGGCAGGAGCTCTGGGCCGTGTCGAGCCAGATGGTGCGAATAGACAGTTTCGGTCCCGGAAGCCTGGCAGGAAATGCTAGGGCCACTGTGGCCCAATAGAGAATCAGGATTCGGGTCCACCGCGTTGCTTTCTGGTCGTCACCCCACCCTTTGCCCAGGGTTCATAAAAGGCGGAGCCGCGCTTCTCTTCTTCGCCCCGCTTCTTTACTGCTCCTCCGGACTCTTCGTTGGCATGCCCTCATCTCTCTTTCCTGGCTCTTCCGCTTGGTGTTGGTGTTTGCGACTGTGAGATGTGTTTCTTCTTGAGCACCAGTGTGGAAGCGCATGTTGCCCACAAGCCCCGGCAAAGTGGACGAATCTGGAGATTAACCGCACCACACTCTCGAAGTGGGACGCTAACGCGGAGCATCGCACAGGAAGGTACAACGCTACACAACAAGACCTAGTACACGACTAGGTTAAGGATCTTTCGCCTCAGCATCTTCTCTCCTCTCTCTCTTCCCCTCTTCTATCTTATCCGCCCTTTGCGACAGCACAAAATAAGCATATTACTGACTCGCAATCCCCATTTTCCTTCTGGATGACAACCGCACCTCCCCTCCTAATTGGCACAACACCAACACCTCTCACTCCCACTACCTTAGACATTCAAAGTATTCCTCCCTCCTACTCTCTACTAAGCATACTGGTTACGTTGGTCGCCAACCGCATCAGTAATTTGTGAGGCCATTTATCCTCATCGCTCTCTTTCTTTCTGAACTACATCTAATCTTCCATGTGTGGTGTGTGTGTGTTGGTGTGTTGTGTGTGTGTGTGCGCGCGTGTGTGATGGCACCTGTCATAGTTTAGCACCATAGAATGCACATGATTGTAGACATGAATAACGGATAAGTCTGCCTGTTTTTCCTCTTTTGTAAATGCTTGATTGCTTTGCCTTGGTACCGCACCCCACAAATTCCTTGCCTGCTGTACATGCAAATAAACCCAATTTACTGTGCCACATACCTTTTCCCTCGCTTGATTGAAATGAAATGCTTGTATAGAAATGTTTCCCACAGCTTGTTTTTCTCTTTTCTTTCATTGGTCCAGCATGGTTCGTATTCTAGCTTGCCAGACGTTATCCCCAAACGATTCTGTTTTCTCTAGCAGGTATGTCCTTGGCAGTTACACTCAGCTACATCTGATCTGGAAAAGGTGAATCTGGCTTGAGCAAGGCGTACCGAGGGCCGTGTCCTGCCGGTAAATTAAACCACACGTGACCTCAGGTAAACGGTAATCAGAAAGGAGGACTAAAGTCAATGTGTCGAGTTATTGCGTTCACGGTCGACTCGCGACCCGCCCACGTCACGAAATTATTTGTGTGCGACGGCCTGCGATTCCGGAGAGTCTGGTGAAACCCGAGAGCCTACCACCTCGTGGTCTCCTGCGACATCAACCCCGGGTCCACAACAACATTTACAGTTTGTTTTGGGCATGGTTCAGCAATTATTCTGGACACCCCCACACAGAGTTTATAAATTTACGAAAGAAATGTAATCCCATGGATAAAGAATTGTGATAATAATATGAGATCTGTTTCTTCCTCCTCCTTGTTCCTGCCATGGTACAGAAGTTGGCGTGTTGTTGCAGAACCCTAACATCAGTTCCAACTGGAATCTGCCCGACAACATTCGATCTGGAAACTGGTTCAATAATATAATGAAAATACTTTTTCTTGTCTGATGTACGTTCATTGTAAAATCGTCACTTATAAATCAAATAAATAAACAGAAAAGAGAATGCCAATTTGAAGAAAACCTTTAACTCTTCTCTCAGACTTTATGTAACACCAACCCCCATGTCCCCTGCCTCCCCCATGCCAGGCTGCAACCACATCTCGTTGATTTTCACTCAGAAAGAATGGCTGAATTAGTTTGCACCTGCAGAGTTATTTTTTTTCCAAAACAAAATAAACGAAGGGCACTCGGTACAGCCATACCTCCGCCACACAATCCCTGATCCATGAGAACATATCGGCCCGATACATTTTGAAATATCATGTCTGATACATACTAGTATCATTTTGGCCCTATCTCTCAATGGTGAAGAATCACTTAAAGTTCTAGGTATCGAGATCCGGATCCCATCTTCACCAAAAACTAACCAGTCCATCCTTGCCACACCCAACATGTCCACAAAATTTCATCCGGATCTGTCCACAACTTTTTGAGACATCCTTGTCACAAATCAAACAAACAGACAAACAAAGAAAGATGGGGAAAACATAACCTCTTCACCTTCGGTGGCGAGGTAACAGAGCGAAGTCGATGGCAAGCACATCGCCAAATCCCCACACTTCCACCACAAAGCAAAGTTGAAAGATGGCAAAAAAGTTCCGTGTGTGAACCTATTGTTCTTCAGGAATGATCCATATTAAATTTTGAATTAAAACCTCTCCCATTTTGACCTTGTAACCCGAAATCCCAAAACTTGGGGCATGAACCGGAAGTCAATCCAAAAAATTGTTCACATATTCTATGTGTCCCAAATGCTGATTCATACAGTCTCATCATAAAAATGTTTCAAAATGTGCCCGTAAATTATATTTTTTTGGTTTTTGACCTCATGGTGGGGGCCAAGTTGAGACTGCCTCTCCGCCCTTGTTGCCGTGTAGTGATCACATACTATGTTCGGTGAATTTCTGAACAATGGTTTCGGAGGTGTGTGACGGATGTATAGATGGACAGACAAATGGGCGATTACAATTTCCCCTCATTTCTGTAAAAAACATGGGGATAACAATATGAACAGAAAAAAGAGCAATCAGAGCATTGCAGACCGTTTCCAGGACTTGTTTTGTTGTGTGGTTCCCTGTTCGTTTTGTTGTGGTGGTATTTTGTGTGGTGTTTGTGTACCTGGTGTGTTTTCATAATAATAAGAGTACCATATTAAACTGCCACTTTTAACTGCTGGCGAGTGATGACCGGGTACCAGATCCCGTTATTGATGCAACCCCACGTTTGATGGACACCTACCTGACCCAAGACAATTTATTATATTATTAAAACGATTCAGAAATGGGTAAAAATAAATTGGAATTTCAATCAAATGAAGACCAAATAGGTACAGTCCTGCATTGGAGTCATCACAGTGAAACCCAATCAAGCAAAAGGTAAAGATGAAGTCATCATGAGAAACCTGATAAGATTCATTCAAGCTGCTGCTCCCTCTATCCTCAAACCCATCCAGGCACAGGCCAAGTGAGCCCTCACTTCAAAAAAAAACATAACAAAATACAGACAACAAGGGAACCCAGATAAAAATAATTTAATAATTCTAGCTGCCAGACCATGCGTCTCGATCAAGTTTGAAATTTAAAATGTTGTATTCCCATTTCCTTCGGATCATAATTGTGAAGTTTTCCCCATCAAGTAATTAAGTGGTTTCCGAAAAAACATTATTAATATTTCTTCAATTCAATAATGGCCACCAAATCATGTGACCTATCAATCATTCCTTAACAAACTTGTCCACCCAATGCTGGGGGGAACATTTGTGTGAAGTTTCCCCTCGATCTCTCCAGCGTTCTGGAGAAGATTTTTTTAACAGTTTTTACGGTAATCCAAGTATGGTTGCCAAACCTATGTGACCTATGACATCAATATGTTATGAACGTATTAAATTCTTCATGATAGGCGGTCCATACACGTAAAGTTTGCCTCAATCTGTTCATTCACTTAAGAGAAGAATATTTGTTGAAGGCTTAAAAAACACAACAATATGGCTGCCAAATCAACGTGACGATGACGTCATCCTTTTTTGTTTTTCTGTCACCACTTTATCCTGAAGAATGACGCCTCAAAAAATACTTTTTAACTCTGGAGACACTTAAGACCCTAAGACCCTCTAGGATTCCTATCACACTTAAGATCCCTAAAATCCCATTCCTTAAAACCACTATGACCCTTTAAGACCCTAATACTCTCAAGAACCCTGAGGCCAAATAACCTCCAAGTCCCTTAAGACCCTCAATATTTTAAGACCCCACAATACCCTTAAGACCCCCTAAGACCTTTAAGACCCAAGACCTCTAATACCCCTTTTACTTAAGACCCTTTCAACACTTTAGACACCTTTAGACCCCTTCACCGTTCAGACTATTTACCCTTTAACCCCGAGAATCTTAAAGATCCACAATGTTACACCGCTAAAGTCTCTTGACACCCTTAGACCCTTACACCTTTCAATATAGCAAACAGCTTGGACCCTTGACCTTTTAGGCTTTAGACCATTAACATTTACATGCTGAGAGATAGATCCTTCAACCCCTGAGACCCAGAGTATCTATTGCGATGTACCCTTTCGACCTTTAAGATCATCTATAACATCTTTAGATGCACACCAGGGAGCCTCGTGAGTGGAGGAGCCAATGGCCGACCACATGCCTAGTGGTGCAGCAGGTTTGATCGGCATCTAAAAGAGATTGGGATGGGCCAGGCATCTGCCTGGGGGATGGCCAACGAGCCCCCGGAGCAGAAAGTGGACGCAGCGACGCGCTGCTCCGACGCACACTACATACCTGACCCTGACCTTCATAACAGATTTAATTATATTTAAGTGTCGTGAGACAACGTTGTGATTTTTAATATTAATTTGGATATAAAATACATTTCATGAGCAATTGCTGTTCAGTGTTCCTTTGCAGCCGAAGATGGATGGTTTGTTGAACATAAATGCTTTACATCAGTTAAACTGAATTCCTGCCAGAACCACATATCTGAGCTGGACGCAAAATAAGCTTCAGTCTCTTCCTCAGATTATAAACAGATCATGTCAACAGAAATAGTGAAACATGTTACGTAATCAGTTACAAAGTGTCCTCAGAAGACACAACAATGCTCATGCACTAAAATCTATCTGTAGGTTTAGAAAATGGACAAATAAACAGCTTGGATAAATATGAGATCATCACCTAATTAACATAATAGTAACAAACAAATCTGCCAACAATCAAACAAAGCCTCCCAGATGATTAGAAGTAAATCATTCATTTGTCTCCACTGGGAATTCTTGCAGACACGCTGTATTAGACAATTGATACATAGTTAATTAAAAAATATTCAAACTATTGTCCCATGATATATATCTAGCATAGAGATTCCAAAATAACTCGGTTTCACACAACACACGTTCAGGGTCATATTCCTTCTCCATTATTTTACTCCAAATTCACTTATCATAACCTCATGATGGATAAATCCTCCCAGATTCAAATCGATATTTTATTGTGTCAATCAACTGAACCCTCCACTTCTTGAAGTTGTTGTGTTTAAAAAAGGGAGAATGACAACATAAAACAAGTCAAAATATTTGCACATAATATCACCTAATATATTCACACAAATAAATAGCAAACGACATGTTAGTTTGATAACGTTTGACAAACGCCCCTTCAATAGAGGGTTGTGTGTGATGTCACCACATTTCTGATGCACCAACTTTGAGTACAGGAAAAAAGCAAAACAACATGGACGACATCACTGTGTTTGCATTTGTTAAAAAAATATCATAAAGGAGCCGTGTCTGTCTGTCCTGTCTTCTGTCTGTCTTCGTTTGTCTGTGGCTGGCTGTCTGGCTGTCTGTCTGTCTGTCATAATATAACTTGAGAATGGATTAACGGATTTCACTAAATCGAACTGAGCTGGATTCAGGGACTGAATCTCTAAAAGATCATGGTTTTGGATTGGGGATGATCTGAAAGAGTGCTGAACAACTCTTGTAAAGACCTGTCGGGAAGAAAAAGGGCGTTGGTTTCAAAGGTGAAAAAAACAGAAGAACGAATGGTTGGACATGAGCAGTGATCCTGGATTTTTGAAATAGGGTTACCTCCTTGTGGCTCTTATATATTGTGTTTTTGACCAAATTTGAAGAAAAAAGGCTCTTCTAGTTAAGGGGCTGTCACAACCTTGACGTTTTAGCCAGCGTATGGCAAGGTCCAATGTATGTAAAACGCTGGCATACGCTGAACATTGAGTTTTTTTAAAAGTTTGGGCGTATAATAACGTGTTGGACGTATGCATAACGTATTAGTAACCTACACAGAACGTTTCAGTTCACATATAGATAAACTTAATACAAAGAAGCTGAGCGTGTTGTCGGCGTTCCCAACTATGCCAACGATAGTTCTAACTTATGCGTTAGCGCGCGGCAGCGTATGCGACTCGATCACGTGGCGTAGGCTAGTCATGGCTGCGGCTCGGACGATTCCAAATCATAACCGCTACTAGAACAGTCGAAGATGTGAAAGCGCGCTGTCACACTTGACGTTTTAGCCAGCGTATGCGGGCGTATGAAAATTGCCGAACAAAGCTGGCACAACGTCGAATACGTTATGGGGTTGAAGTTTTGTTATACTTAAGATAGCCCGCTGGCATAATGTCCGTAGTACGCTGGCATAGCGTCGTGAGTACGCTGGCAACACAGTCGTCCATGACGGAAGTGAAAATTTCAGGCATGTGGAAATTTATCGAGCGGTACTCGGCGCTATGACACACATTCTTGCATAACGCTGGCATAAGTTGTTAAAGGCCCCATGCTACGCGATCGTTGACACCACGTCGACAATACGTCACTTTGTACATTACTCATAATCCAAAACACGTCAATGTAATGGTAGCGTCAGTGTTCCAGACTCCCTGGTTTTTTTTTCTTTTTTTCCTATTCTTCGGTAATGAACGGTGATGTGACACTTCGATTCTAGTGCGGTTATGATTTAAATCGTTGAGCGCAGCCTATAATTATATTATATCATACCGCCAGAAATCGAAGTGTTAACATTCACGTCATACCGAAGAAAAAAAAAAAGAAAAAAACAGGGAGTCGAACCTGATGCTAACCATTACATTGACATGTTTTCGACTTGATGAGTAACGTACAAGTAACGTTGTCGCGTGTGTCAAACGATCGCGTAACGTGCCTAGAAGCACGTTACTCATAGGTTATGAAATAAGTTTTTCCGGGTACGCTAAACCATTACCTCGACGTGTTTTCGCCTTATGTGTAACTTACAAGAACATGTATCGACGTGTGTCAACGATCGCGTAACGTGCCTACAACTTATGGCCAGCGTTGCGGGATACGGTGAGTCATACGCTGGCATACGTCCGGGAAAAATTTCAAGCATGGAAAATTGTTCTAACAGCTCGGCGAACACAACGTTTTGCCAGCGTTTCTACGACGTAAAGCCAGGTCTCTTAACGTATACAAACTGACCATAACTATTTGACGTGTGCCGGCGTTTTAGCTCAATTTTGCATACGTCAGCCATACGTTGGCTAAATCGTCAAGGTGTAGACAGGGCCTTTAACTTGGGTGCCGACCCCTGCTCTATGCCATCGAAGTCGCCGGAAATAATACACTAGGAGGCCCTGTAATCAAGCTCTGAATAAAAACCACTGTTGGATGAACTTGAAGTTAATAAAAACAAGTCAATCATGTGGACGCCTTCATGGTGATTATTGTAAATAATGACTTGAGCTTAAGGAAATATGATCGAAGCAAAACCGCAATGCCTCTAAGGCAAATGGCACCCAACCATACAGTGATCCCAAGGCAGTTTATTTTGTAGTCTTCGTGGCAGTTAGACCTCCCCCTCATGTCTCGTGGGTTAATGGGACGAAGTGCCATTGCGTGGCCTATAGCAGGTCTATTAACTATATCCTGTCCTCCTGTTCTGATTCTATTTCCACCCCTTTCTTTTAGCCATGGTACAAGCAAGCAAAGCACACACGTCATGCAAAAAATGGTGATAAGTAATAAGCACACGACGATTGCCTCCCGTGGCGTGTAACCAACAAAGCACACTACAAACACTAATACCACACGTGCCATCGCGCACCATTATTTCATCAAATCTGCGCGCCAAATTCTAACCGGCATCTCAACCTTGCTTCAACCCCTCACTCACCAAACCTCTCACTTCGACCACAAGAACGCCTCCCGCACACGGGAAAAATACTCACGCAGCCCCCTTTACTCTGCTTCGGCTAACAGAGTCGCACAATACAGAGTAACTGCAACAACTCAGGCGTCCCTCGGACAACGGCAAACAACGTTAAGAACTCGATCGCATCTCGCTTGGGAGTCCAGGATGAGCAACCGCAGGATTGATTATGACCCTCGCCAAGTCACCAGAACCAGAAGACAGGAGCGGCGGGAGGGGTCAAGAGAAGGGCAATCCGCGGAGTTTTGGTATGGGGCCAAGTGCATTTAGCTCATTGAGAGGGCCCCGTGGATGCGGTGTGCAATGTGCTATTTCGGCATTCAACTGCAAACTGGGAGCAACGTTCAGTGCAGGGTACCTGGCTCTACCATACATTGAGGCAGAGCTCTGGGCCGGTGAGCCAGATGCGAATGAGAACCGTTTCGGTCCCGGGAGCCTGCAAGAGGATGCTAGGGCCACTGTGGCCCAATAGAGAAGTCAGGATTCGGGTTCACAGCGCGTGTTTCTGGTCGCAACCCCCCTTGCCCAGGGTTTCATAAAAGCGGAGCCGCTGGCTCTCTTCTTCGCCCGTTCTTTAACTGCTCCTCCGCTCTTCGTTGGCTGCTCCTCATCTCTCCCCTTCGCTTGGCTCTCGCTTGGTGGGTGGGTGCGACTGTGAGATGTGTTTCCTCTTGAGCACCAGTGTGGAGCGCATGTTGCCAACAAAGCACCCGGCAAAGTGACGAATCTGGAGATTAACGCACCACACATCGAGTGGGAAACGCCAAGCGAGCATCGCAGGAGTACACGCTCCACTAACAGACCTATACAACGACTAGGTTTAAGGACTTTCGCCTCACCGCATCTTCTCTCCTCTCTCTCCTTCCACCTTCTAATGCCTGTCCCCGTTGGACCACAAAACTACTCTTACGACTGTAATCCCATTTTCTCTGCATTGACACCTGCATCCCTCCTATTGCACAACACCACAACCTCTCACACCCCCACCTTAGACACCAAGTATTCCTCCCTCCTACCTCTCCTCTAAGCAATACCTGGTTACGTTGGTCGCCCCAACCGCAGCAGGTTTGTGAGGCTAGTTTTCCTCATCTTGCTCTCTTTCCATTTCTGAAACTACAATCTAATCTTCCAGGTGTGTGTGTGTGTTTGTGGTGTGTGTGTGTGTGTGTGCGCAGCGGTGTGATGCACTGTCAAGTTTTAAGCACCATAGATGGCACCGAATGGAGACATGAATAACGGGGATAAGTCCTGCTCTGTTTCCTCTTTTGTAATTGCTTGATTGCTTGCCAATGTACCGCACCACAAATCGCTTGCCTGCTGTACATGCAAATAAACCCAATTTACAGGTGGCCACATACCTTTCCTGCTTGATTGCAAATAATGCTGAAGAAATGTTCCAGCTTGTTTCCCTCTTTTCTTCATTGGTCCAGCATGGTTCGTAATTCCAGCTAGCCAGACGTTATCCCCAACGATCTGTTTCTAGCAGGTATGTCCTTGGCAGTTACAACCAGCTACAATCTGGATCTGGAAAGGTTGATCTGGCTGAGCAAGGCACCGAGGGCGTGTCCTCCGTAATTAAATCGCACGTGACCTTCAGGTAAT
>JAXMNL010000321.1:178-12424 GCA_035128595.1 Eptatretus atami | reverse complement strand
TGTCTGTTTGTCTGTGGCTGGCTGTCTGGCTGTCTGTCTGTCTGTCATATTATAACTTGAGAATGGATTAACGGATTTCACTAAATCGAACTGAGCTGGATTCAGGGAACTGAATCTCTAAAAGATCATGGTTTTGGATTGGGGATGATCTGAAAGAGTGGTGAACAACTCTTGTAAAGACCTGTCGGGAAGAAAAAGGGCGTTGGTTTCAAAGGTGATAAAAACAGAAGAACGAATGGTTGGACATGAGCAGTGATCCTGGATTTTGGAAATAGGGGTTACACTCCTTGTGGCTCTTAATATATTGTGTTTTTGACCAAATTTGAAGAAAAAAAGGCTCTTCTAGTTAAGGGGCTGTCACAGTCAACACATTACGTTTTTAGGCCCAAGCGTAATGGCAAGGTCCAAAATGTATGTAAAACGCTGGCAACGCTGAACTATTGATTTTTTTTTAAAGTTTTGGGCGTTATAATAACGGTTGGACGTATGCATATACGTATTAGTAACCTACACAGAAACGTTTCAATCACATATAGATAACTATACCAACGAATGCTGAAGCGGTGTTTGTCGGCGTTCAACAACCTATGCCAACATAGTATAAACTTATGCGTAAGCGCGCGGCATGCGTATCGCCGACGATCACGTGGCGTAGGCTATTCAAGGCTCGGCTCGACGATTCAATCATAACGCACTAAGAACATCGAAGTGTGGAAGCCGCTGCACAACCGTGCACAGTTTAGCCAGCGTATGCTGGCGTATGAAAAATTTTGCCGAACCAAGCCTGGCACACGTCGAATAGTTATGGAAAGTTTGTATACATTAATAGCCCGCTGGCAATAACGTCGTAGTACGCTGGCATACGTCTAGTACGCTGGCATAATCCGTCGTCATACGCCGAAGTACGTCGAAAATTTTCAGCATGTGAAAATTTATCGACGTACTCGGCGTATGACACACTTCCTGTCATACGCTGGCATAAGTGTAGTGCCAATGCAACGGCGATCGTTGACACACGTCGACATACGTCACCTGTACATTTACTCATAAGTCAAAACACGTCAATGTATGGTTTAGCGTCAGTGGTTCCAGACTCCCTGGTTTTTTTTTCTTTTTCTATCTTCGGTAGGACGGTGATGTTTGAACACTCGATGTCTAGTGCGGTTATGATTTAAATCGTGAGCGCAGCTATTAATTATATTATATCATAACCCGCATCTAGAAATCGAAGTAACATCACCGTCAACCGAAGAAAAAAAAAAAAAAAAAAACAGGGAGTCTGAACACTGGAAATGCTAACCATTACAGACAATGTTCGACTTCATGAGTAAACGTAACAAGTAACGTGTGGGTCGACGTTGTCAACGATCGCGTAACGGCCTTACAACACGTTACCATAGGTTAGAAAATAAGTTCCGGTAGACCTAAACATTACCTCGACGTGTTTCGACTTATGTGTAACTTACAAGTACATGTATCGACGTGTGTCAACGATCGCTAACGTGCCTACAACTTTATGGCGCAGCGTTATGCGGAAACGTGTGATCATACGCTGGCATACGTCGGAAATTTCAAGCATGAAAATTTGTCTAACAGCTCGGCCGAACTACAACGTTTGCCAGCGTTCGTACGACTAAGCCAGCGTGCTCTAACGTATACAAATTACCCATAACGATTGACGTGTGCCGGACGTTTTTATGCTCAATTTGCACATAACGTCAGGCATACGTTGGCTAAATCGTCAAGGTGTGACAGGGCCTTTACTGGTTCCGACCCTGCTCTATGCATACGTCGCCAAAATAATAACTAGGAGCCTGTGAAATCAAGCTCCGAAAAACCATGTTGGATAACTTTGAAGTTAATAAAACACTCAATCCATGTGGACCTTCATGTGATTATTGTTAAAATGACTTGAGCTTAAGGAAAATATTGATCGACAAAACCGCAATGCCTCTAAGGCAATGGCACCCAACATACAGTGACCCCAGGCAAGTTAATTTGTAGTCTTCGTGCAGTTAGACCTTCCCTCATGTCTCGTGGGTTAAGGGACGAAGTGCATTGCCGTGGGTCTATACTAGGTCCTATGTAACTATCTGTCTCCTGTTCTGATTTCATTCCACCCCTTTCCTTTTACCATGTACAAGCAAGCAAAGCACACACGTCATCAAAATGTGATAAGTAATAAGCACACCGACGATGCTCCCGTGCCTTGTAAACCAACAAAGCACACAACACACTATACCACACGTGCATCGCGGCACCATTATTCAGTTCAAAGTCTGCGCGGCCAATTTCCTACCGCATCTCAGCCCTTGCTCACCCCTCACTCACCAAACCTCACACTCTCGACCACAAACGCCCCCGCACCGGAAAAATTAATCACGGGCACCCCCTTGTACCTCTGCTTCGTACAATTCGCCACAATACAGAGTACTGCACAACTCAGGAACGTCACTCGGACCACGCAACATACGTTAATAACCGATCGCATCTCCTGGGGAGTCCCGGATGAGCACGCAGGATTGATATGACCCTCCGCAGCACCAGACACAGCAAGACAGGAAGCGGCGAGAGGGGTCAAAGGGGGCAATCCGGGATTTGGTAATGGGGCCCAGAGTTGCATTTTAAGCTCATGAGGAGGGGCCCCTGGAGGCGGGTGGCATTGCTATTCGCATTCCAGACTGCAACTGGAGCACGTTCAGTGCCAGGGTACCGGCTCCTACATACATTGAGGCAAGGAGCTCTGGGCCGTGCGAGCCAGATGGGCGAATAGACAGTTTGGTCCCGGACCTGGCAGGAATGCTAGGGGCCACTGTGGCCCAGATAGAGAATCAGGATTCGGTCACAGCGCGTTGCTTCTGGTCGTCACCCCACCCTTTGCCCAGGGTTCAAAAAGGCGAGCCGCGCTTCCTCTTCGCCCCCTTCTTTACTGCTCCCCCGGCTCTTCGTTGGCGCCCCTCCATCTCCTTCCTGGCTCTTCGCTTGGTGTTGGTGTGCGACTGGAGATGTGTTTCTTCTTGAGCACCAGTGTGGAGCGCATGTTGCCACAAGCCCCGGCAAAGTGGACGAATCTGGAAGATTAACGCACCACACTCTCGAAGTGGAACGCAAGCGGAGCATCGCACAGGAAGGTACACGCTACACTAACAAACCTATACACGACTAGGTAGGATCTTTCGCCTCAGCATCTTCTCTCCTCTCTCTCTTCCACCCTTCTATCCTGTTCCCCCTTTGCGACAGCAACAAAATAGCATCATTACTGACTCCGCAATCCCCAATTTTCCTTCTGGATGACAACGCACCTCCCTCACTAATTGACACAACACCAACACCTCTCACTCCACTACCTTAGACACCAAGTAATTCCCTCCCTCCTACTCTCTATAAAGCAACTGGTTACGTTGGTCGCCAACCGCACAGTATTTGTGAGGCCATTTATCCTCATCGCTCTCTTTTCTTTCTGAACTACATCTAATCTCCATGTGTGTGTGTGTGTGTGTTGTGTGTGTGTGTGTGTGTGCGCGCGTGTGGATGGCACCTGTCATAGTTTGAAAAGCACCATAGAATGCACCATGATGTAACATGAAATAACGGGATAAGTCTGCCTGTTTTTTCCTCTTTTGTAAATTGCTTGAATTGCTTGCCTTGGTACCGCACCCCAACAAATTCCTTGCCTGCTGTACATCAAATAAACCCAATTTTACTGTGCCACATACCTTTTCCTGCTTTGATTGAAATGAAATGCTTGTATAGAAATGTTCACAGCTTGTTTGCTCTTTTCTTCATTGGTCCACATGGTCGTATCTAGCTTGCCAGACGTTATCCCCAAACGATTCTGTTTTCCTAGCAGGTAATTCCTTGGCAGTTACACATAGCTACATCTGATCTGGAAGAGGTATCGTGGCTTGAGCAAGGCGAACCGAGGGCCGTGTCCTGTCCGGTAAATTAAACCACCGTGAACTCAGGTAACGGTAATCAGAAAGAGGGACCTAAAAGTCATGTGGTCGAGTATTGCGTTCACGGTCGACCGCGACCCCGCCCACGTCACGAAATTATTTTGTGTGCGAACGGCCTGCGATTCCGGAGAGTCGGTGAAACCCGAGAGCTTACCACCTCGTGGTCTCCTGCCATCAACACGGGTCCACAACAAATTTACAGTTTGTTTTGGCAGGCTTCCAAGCAATATTCTGCGACACGACCATCCACAACCAGATTCTGTGATTGTAATTTGAAATGAAATGTAATGTCCCTGAATAAAGAATTGTGATAATAAATGAGATCTGTTTCTTCCTCTCCTTGTTCCGCCATGGTACAGAAAGTTGCATGTTGTTGCAGAACCCTAACATCAGTTCCAACTGGAATTCTGCCCGACAACATTGCGATCTGGAAACTGGTTCAGATAATATAATGAAAATACTTTTTCTTGTCTGATGTACGTTCATTGTAAAATCGTCACTTTAAATCAAATAAATAAACAGAAAAGAGAATGCCAATTTGAAAAAACCTTTAACTCTTCTCTCAGACTTTAATGTAACACCACCCCATGCCCCTGCCCTCCCCCTTGCCAGGCTGCAACCACATCTCGTTGATTTTCACTCAGAAAGAATGGCTGAAATAGTTTGCACCTGCAGAGTTTATTTTTTTCCAAAACAAAATAAACTTGAAGGGCACTCGGTACAGCCATACCTCCGCCACACAATGCCCTGATCCATGAGAACATATCGGCCGATACATTTTGAGAATATCATGCTATACAATACTATATCATTTTGGCCTATCTCTCAATGGGAAGAATCACTATAAAAAAATTCTATGGTTCGAGATCCGGATCCATCTTCACCAAAAACTAACCAGTCCATCCTTGCCACACCCAACATGTCCACAAAATTTTCATCCGGATCTGTCCACAACTTTTTGAGAATCCTTGTACAAATCAAACAAACAGACAAACAAAGAGACAGAAAGGGTGAAAACATAACCTCATTCACCTTCGGTGGCGCAGGTAACAAGAGCGAAGTCGATGGCAAGCAATCGCAAATCCCCACACTTCCACCAAAAGCAAAGTTGAAAGATGGCAAAAAAGTCCGTGTGTGAACCTATTGTTCTTCAGGAATGATCCATATTAAATTTTGAATTAAACCTCATCCCATTTTGACCTTGTAACCCGAAATCCCAAACTTGGGGCATGAACCGGAAGTCAATCCAAAAAAATTGTTCACATATTCTGATGTCCCACAATGCTGATTCATACAGTCTCATCATAAAAATGTTTCAAAATGTGCCCGTAATTATATTTTTTTGGTTTTTGACCCTCATGGGTGGGGGCCAAGTTTGGAGAAAAAACCCCAACATGCCTCTCTCGCCCTTTGCGTTGTAAGTGATCACACTACTATGTTGGTGAAATTTCTAACAATAGGTTTCGGGAGGGAGGTGCTGTGGCGGATGACAAGATGCGAGCAAGACAACGATGCATTAACAATTCCCCTCATTTTTGTAAAAAGCAATGGGGAAAACAATTCATGAACAGAAAAAGAGCAATCAGAGATTGCAGACCGTTCCAGGACTTGTTTGTGTGGTGCTTTCTGTGTCTGTTTTGTTGTGCGGGTATTTTGTGTGGTGTTTGTGTACTGGTGTGTTTCATAATAATAAGAGTACATAATTAAACCTGCCACTTTATACACTGCTGGCGAGTGATGACCGGGTAACCGACTCCCGTTTGAAGCAACCCCACGTTGATGGACACCTGACCTGACCCAAGACAATTTATTATATTATAAACGATTCAAGAAATGGGATAAAAATAAATTAATTTCAATCAAATGAAGACGCAAATAGGTACAGTCCTGCATTGGAGTCATCAAGTGAAACCCTAAATCAAGCAAAAGGTAAAGATGAAGTCATCATGAGAAACCTGATAAGAATTCGACAGCTGCTGCTACCCTCTATCCTCAAACCCATCCAGGCACAGGCCAAGTGAGCCTCACTCAAAAAAAAAACAATAACAAAATACAACAACAAGGAAACCCAGATAAAAATAATTTAATAATTCTAGCTGCCAGACCAGCGTCTGATCAAGTTTGAATTAAAATGTTGTATTCCCATTTCCTTCGGATCATAATTGTGAAGTTTTCCCATCAAGTTAATTAAGTGGTCCGAAAAAACATTATTTATATTTCTTCATTCCAATATGGCCACCAAAATCATGTGACCTATCAATCATTCCTAAACTTTCCACCCAATGGCTGGGGGGGGGAACATTTGTGTGAAGTTCCCCTCGATCTTCTCCGCGTCTGGAGAAGATTTTTTACAGTTTTTTACGGTATCCAAGTATGGTTGCCAAACCATGTGACCTATGACATCAATATGTTAGAACGTATTAAATTCTTCATGAAGGCGGTCCATCACGTAAAGTTGCCTGCAATCTTGTTCATTCACTTAGAGAAGAATAATTTGTGAAGGCTTAAAAAACACAAACAATATGGCTGCCAAATCAACGTGACGGATGACGCATCTTTTTTGTTTTTCTGCACCACTTTATCCTGAAGAATGACGCCTCAAAAAATACTTTTAAACTCTGGAGACACTTAAGACCCATAAGACCCTCAGATCGCCTATCACACTAAGATCCTAAACATCCCATTCCTAAAACCACTATGACCCTTCTAAGAACCCTAATACTCTCAAGAACCCTGACGCCAAATAACCTCCAAGTCCCTGAAACCCAAGATTATTTTAAGACCCACAATACCCTTAAGACCCCTAAGACCTTTAAAACCCAAGACTCTATACCCTCTGCCTTCAACATTTAACATTTAACTTCACGTTCAGACTACTTTAACCCCGGTTTAAGTCCATTTAACCTATCCACACCTAGACCTTACATTCATATCAATTGGACCCTTGACTTGGCTTGATGGAGATAGATCTCTTCAACCCTTGAGATCCCAGAGTATCTTTGCATGTACCCTTCGTACCTTTAAGTCATCATAATCATCTTTAATCACCACCAGGGAAGCGCTCGTGGTGGAGGAGCAATGGGCCGACCACATGCCTAGTGGTTGCAGCAGTTTGATTCGCATCTAAAAGAGATTGGATGGGCAGGCATCTGCCTGGGGGATGGCAAGAGCCCCGGTACCGCATGAAATGTGGACGCAGCGACCGCTGCTCCGACGCACACTACATACCGACCCCTGACTTCATAACAGATTTAATATTATATTTAATGGTTCAGTAGACAACGTTGTGATTTTTAAATTAATTTTGGGATATAAAATACATTTCATGAGCAAATTGCCTGTTCATTCCTTTGACAGCCGAACAAGATGGATGGTTTGTACATAAATCTTTACATCAGTTAAACTGAATTCCTGCCAGAACCACATATCTTTCGATGGACAAATAATAAGCTTCATCCTCTCTCATTAAACAGAATCATGTCCACAGAATATCGTGAAACATGTTCACTACTCAGTAACAAAAGTGTCCTCAGAAGAACTACAAAATGCTCTAATGCACTAAAATCTCATCTGTAGGTTTAGAAATGGACAAATAAAACATTGTTGGAATTAAATATTGAGATCATCACCTAACATTAACGAAAGTAATTGTAACAAAGAAAATCTGCCACAATCAACAAAAGCTCTCCCAGATTGATTAGAAAGTAAATCACATTTGTCTCCACTGGAGAATTCTTGCAGACACTGTATTAAAATTGATACGATAGTTAATTAAAAAATATTAAACTATTGTCCCATATTATATATCTAGCATAGAATTCCAAAATAACTCGTGTTTCACCACCAACACACGTTTCAGGGTCAGTTCCTTCTCCATTATTTACTCAAAATCACTTTCACATAATTACAGGAGCTGTAATTCGTAACTCATGATGGATAAATCCTCCAGATCAAATCGATATTTTATTGTGTCAATCAACTGAACCCTCCACTTCTTGAAGTTGTTGTGTTTAAAAAAGGGAGAATGACAACATAAAACAAGTCAAAATATTTGCACATAATATCACCTAATATTTCACACAAATAAATAGCAAACGACATGTTAGTTTGATAACGTTTGACAAACGCCCCTTCAATAGAGGGTTGTGTGTGATGTCACCACATTTCTGATGCACCAACTTTGAGTACAGGAAAAAAGCAAATACAACATGGACGACATCACTGTGTTTGCATTTGTTAAAAAAATATCATAAAGGAGCCGTGTCTGTCTGTCCTGTCTTCTGTCTGTCTTCGTTTGTCTGTGGCTGGCTGTCTGGCTGTCTGTCTGTCTGTCATAATATAACTTGAGAATGGATTAACGGATTTCACTAAATCGAACTGAGCTGGATTCAGGGAACTGAATCTCTAAAAGATCATGTTTTGGGATTGGGGATGATCGAAAGAGTGCTGGAACAACTCTTGTAAAGACCTGTCGGGAAGAAAAAGGGCGTTTGGTCAAAGGTGAAAAAAACAGAAGAACGAATGGTTGGACATGAGCAGTGATCCTGGATTTTGAAATAGGGTTACCTCCTTGTGGCTCTTATATATTGTGTTTTTGACCAAATTTGAAGAAAAAAGGCTCTTCTAGTTAAGGGGCTGTCACAACCTTGACGTTTTAGCCAGCGTATGGCAAGGTCTCAATGTATGTAAAACGCTGGCATACGCTGAACATTGAGTTTTTTTAAAAGTTTGGGCGTATAATAACGTGTTGGACGTATGCATAACGTATTAGTAACCTACACAGAACGTTTCAGTCACATATAGATAAACTTATTACAACAGAAGCTGAGCGTGGTTGTCGGCGTTTCCCAACTTGCCTAACGATAGTCTAACTTATGCGTGTAGCGCGCGGCAGCGTAATGCGATCGATCACGTGTGCGTAGGCTAGTCATGGCTGCGGCTCGGACGATTCCAGAATCATAACCGCACTAGAGACATCGAAGAGTGTGAAGCGCGCTGTCACACCTTGACGTTTTTAGCCAGCGTATGCGTGGCGTAATGAAAATTTGCCGAACCAAGCTGGCACAACGTCGAATACGTGTATGGGGTTAAGTTTTGTTATACATTAAGTAGCACCGCTGGCATATGGTCCGCTAGTAACGCTGGCATACGTCCGTGAGTACGCTGCAACACGTCGCCAAGACGATAGCTCAGATTTCAGCATTGAAATATTGATCGACGTACTCGGCGCTATGACACACATTCTTGCATAACGCTGGCATAAGTTGTTAAAGGCCCCATGCTACGCGATCGTTGACACCACGTCGACAATACGTCACTTTGTACATTACTCATAATCCAAAACACGTCAATGTAATGGTAGCGTCAGTGTTCCAGACTCCCTGGTTTTTTTTTCTTTTTTTCCTATTCTTCGGTAATGAACGGTGATGTGACACTTCGATTCTAGTGCGGTTATGATTTAAATCGTTGAGCGCAGCCTATAATTATATTATATCATACCGCCAGAAATCGAAGTGTTAACATTCACGTCATACCGAAGAAAAAAAAAAAGAAAAAAACAGGGAGTCGAACCTGATGCTAACCATTACATTGACATGTTTTCGACTTGATGAGTAACGTACAAGTAACGTTGTCGCGTGTGTCAAACGATCGCGTAACGTGCCTAGAAGCACGTTACTCATAGGTTATGAAATAAGTTTTTCCGGGTACGCTAAACCATTACCTCGACGTGTTTTCGCCTTATGTGTAACTTACAAGAACATGTATCGACGTGTGTCAACGATCGCGTAACGTGCCTACAACTTATGGCCAGCGTTGCGGGATACGGTGAGTCATACGCTGGCATACGTCCGGGAAAAATTTCAAGCATGGAAAATTGTTCTAACAGCTCGGCGAACACAACGTTTTGCCAGCGTTTCTACGACGTAAAGCCAGGTCTCTTAACGTATACAAACTGACCATAACTATTTGACGTGTGCCGGCGTTTTAGCTCAATTTTGCATACGTCAGCCATACGTTGGCTAAATCGTCAAGGTGTAGACAGGGCCTTTAACTTGGGTGCCGACCCCTGCTCTATGCCATCGAAGTCGCCGGAAATAATACACTAGGAGGCCCTGTAATCAAGCTCTGAATAAAAACCACTGTTGGATGAACTTGAAGTTAATAAAAACAAGTCAATCATGTGGACGCCTTCATGGTGATTATTGTAAATAATGACTTGAGCTTAAGGAAATATGATCGAAGCAAAACCGCAATGCCTCTAAGGCAAATGGCACCCAACCATACAGTGATCCCAAGGCAGTTTATTTTGTAGTCTTCGTGGCAGTTAGACCTCCCCCTCATGTCTCGTGGGTTAATGGGACGAAGTGCCATTGCGTGGCCTATAGCAGGTCTATTAACTATATCCTGTCCTCCTGTTCTGATTCTATTTCCACCCCTTTCTTTTAGCCATGGTACAAGCAAGCAAAGCACACACGTCATGCAAAAAATGGTGATAAGTAATAAGCACACGACGATTGCCTCCCGTGGCGTGTAACCAACAAAGCACACTACAAACACTAATACCACACGTGCCATCGCGCACCATTATTTCATCAAATCTGCGCGCCAAATTCTAACCGGCATCTCAACCTTGCTTCAACCCCTCACTCACCAAACCTCTCACTTCGACCACAAGAACGCCTCCCGCACACGGGAAAAATACTCACGCAGCCCCCTTTACTCTGCTTCGGCTAACAGAGTCGCACAATACAGAGTAACTGCAACAACTCAGGCGTCCCTCGGACAACGGCAAACAACGTTAAGAACTCGATCGCATCTCGCTTGGGAGTCCAGGATGAGCAACCGCAGGATTGATTATGACCCTCGCCAAGTCACCAGAACCAGAAGACAGGAGCGGCGGGAGGGGTCAAGAGAAGGGCAATCCGCGGAGTTTTGGTATGGGGCCAAGTGCATTTAGCTCATTGAGAGGGCCCCGTGGATGCGGTGTGCAATGTGCTATTTCGGCATTCAACTGCAAACTGGGAGCAACGTTCAGTGCAGGGTACCTGGCTCTACCATACATTGAGGCAGAGCTCTGGGCCGGTGAGCCAGATGCGAATGAGAACCGTTTCGGTCCCGGGAGCCTGCAAGAGGATGCTAGGGCCACTGTGGCCCAATAGAGAAGTCAGGATTCGGGTTCACAGCGCGTGTTTCTGGTCGCAACCCCCCTTGCCCAGGGTTTCATAAAAGCGGAGCCGCTGGCTCTCTTCTTCGCCCGTTCTTTAACTGCTCCTCCGCTCTTCGTTGGCTGCTCCTCATCTCTCCCCTTCGCTTGGCTCTCGCTTGGTGGGTGGGTGCGACTGTGAGATGTGTTTCCTCTTGAGCACCAGTGTGGAGCGCATGTTGCCAACAAAGCACCCGGCAAAGTGACGAATCTGGAGATTAACGCACCACACATCGAGTGGGAAACGCCAAGCGAGCATCGCAGGAGTACACGCTCCACTAACAGACCTATACAACGACTAGGTTTAAGGACTTTCGCCTCACCGCATCTTCTCTCCTCTCTCTCCTTCCACCTTCTAATGCCTGTCCCCGTTGGACCACAAAACTACTCTTACGACTGTAATCCCATTTTCTCTGCATTGACACCTGCATCCCTCCTATTGCACAACACCACAACCTCTCACACCCCCACCTTAGACACCAAGTATTCCTCCCTCCTACCTCTCCTCTAAGCAATACCTGGTTACGTTGGTCGCCCCAACCGCAGCAGGTTTGTGAGGCTAGTTTTCCTCATCTTGCTCTCTTTCCATTTCTGAAACTACAATCTAATCTTCCAGGTGTGTGTGTGTGTTTGTGGTGTGTGTGTGTGTGTGTGCGCAGCGGTGTGATGCACTGTCAAGTTTTAAGCACCATAGATGGCACCGAATGGAGACATGAATAACGGGGATAAGTCCTGCTCTGTTTCCTCTTTTGTAATTGCTTGATTGCTTGCCAATGTACCGCACCACAAATCGCTTGCCTGCTGTACATGCAAATAAACCCAATTTACAGGTGGCCACATACCTTTCCTGCTTGATTGCAAATAATGCTGAAGAAATGTTCCAGCTTGTTTCCCTCTTTTCTTCATTGGTCCAGCATGGTTCGTAATTCCAGCTAGCCAGACGTTATCCCCAACGATCTGTTTCTAGCAGGTATGTCCTTGGCAGTTACAACCAGCTACAATCTGGATCTGGAAAGGTTGATCTGGCTGAGCAAGGCACCGAGGGCGTGTCCTCCGTAATTAAATCGCACGTGACCTTCAGGTAAT
>JAXMNL010000320.1:39612-51123 GCA_035128595.1 Eptatretus atami | reverse complement strand
AACGTTGCATCATTACAACGTGGTTTGTGGATATAAACGTTGTATCATTACAATGTGGTTCATGGATATAGACGTTGCATCATTGTAAGTTTGTTTGTGGATATAAATGTTGCATCATTGCAAGGTTGTTTATGGTTATAAACGTTGCATCATTGCAAGGTAGTTTGTGGATATAAACGTTGCATCATTGCAAAGTAGTTTGTGGATATAAACGTTGCATCATTGCAAGTTCGTTTGTGGATATTAACGTTGCATCATTGCAAAGTGGTTTATGGATATAAACGTTGCATCATTGCAAGGTGGTTTATGTAAATAAACGTTGCATCATTGCAAGGTGGTTTGTGGATATCAACGTTTCATCATTGCAAGGTAGTTTGTGGATATAAACATTGCATCATTACAAGGTGGTTTATGGGTATAATCGTCCTTGCGTTTGCACATCGCGACGACCCGGAAACTCGTCGTTCGTTTGCGCGTGGCGCTACGAACCGGGGAACTCGTGGTGCTTTGCGCATGCGCGAACACCCCCTGACTCGGGGCTGCGTTTGGCACATTGCGCGAGACGACCCCGATAACTCGTGTTCGTTCTCGCCGTGGCGCGAACGACCCCGAAACTCTCGTTCGTTCTGCGCGTGCGCGAACGACCACGGTAACTCGTCGTGCGTTTGCGCATGCGCGAACACCCCCGAAACTCGTCTGCGTTTCTGCACATGCGCGAACGACCCCCGAAACGCGTCGTTTCGTTCTGCGCTGTGCCGCGGAACGACCACAACTCGCGTGGTGCGTTTGCGTATGCGCGAACGACCCCCGGAACTCTCCTGCGTTTTGCACATGCCGCGAACGACCCCCGAACTCGTCGTTCGTGTCTGCGCGTCGCGAAAACGACCACAGGGAATCGTGGTGCGTTTGCGCATGCGAGAACGACCCGGAACCTCTTCCTGCGTTTTGACATGCGCGAACGAACCCCAAACTCGTCGTTCGTTTGCGCCGAGCGCGAACGACCACGGAAATCGTGGTGCGTTTGCGCATGCGCGGAACGACCCCCGAAACTCGTCTGCGTTTTGCACATCGCGACGACCCCCGAAACTCGTTTCGTTCGTTCTGCTGCTGCGCGAACGACCACGGGAACTCGTGTGCGTTTCGCATGGCAACGACCCCGGAATCGTCCCTGCGTTTTGCACATGCGCGAACGGACCCTCCGAAACTCGTCCGTCGTTCTGCGCGGGCGCGAACGACCGGGGAATCTGGTGCGTTTACGCATGCCGAACGGACCCCGGAACTCGTCTTGCGTTTGCACATTGCGCGATCGACCCCCGAAACTCGTCGTCGTTCGCGCGTGCGCGAACCGGACACGGGAACTCGTGTGCGTTTGCGCATGCGCGAAGACCCCCGAACTCGTCTGCGTTTAACAGCGCGAAGAGCCCCGAAAACTCATCTTCGTTCTGCGCGTGCCGAACGACCACGAATCGTGGTGCGTTTGCGCTCATGCGCGAACGACCCCGAACTCGTCCTGCGTTTTACGCATGCAGCGAACGACCCCCGAACTCGTGGTGTTCCTGCTGCGGCGCGAACGACCACTGGGAACTCGTGGTGCGTTTCTGCAGTGCGCGAAACGACCCGGGAACTCGTGAGTGCGTTTGCGCTCGCACGACCCCGGAACTCGGCTGCGTTTCTGCCATGCGCGAACGAGCCCCCGAAACTCGTCGTTCGTTTCTGCGCGTGCAGGCGAACGACCAAATTGAACTCGTGGTGCATTTGCGCATGCCGAACGACCCGCGAAACTACTCCCTGCGTTTTGCAATGCGCGAACGACCCCCGAAATCGGTCTTCGTTCTGCCTGTCGCGGAACGATCCACGGGAACTCTGTTGCGTTTTGCGCATGCGCGAACGACCCCGGAACTGTTTTTTCGTTGCGCAGTGGCGAACGACCCCCGGAATTCGTGCGCGTTTTGCACCATGCGCAACGACCCCCGAAAACTCGTCGTTCGTTCTGCGCTGTGCGCGACGAACACGGGGAATCGTGGTGCGTTTGCGCATGCAGAACGACCGCGAAAACTCTCTCGTTTGACATGCGCGAACGACCCCCGAAACTCGTGTCGTTCTGCGCCGTGCGCGATTAAAACGGACCACGGAACTCTGGTGCGTTTGCGCATGCGCGAAGACCCCGGAATCGTCCTGCGTTTTGCACAATGCGCGAACGAACCCCCGAAACTCGTCGTTCGTTCTGCGGTGCGCGAACGACCACGGGAACTCGTGGTGCGTTTGCGCATGCTGCGAACCACCACCGGACTCGTCCTTGCGGTTACGCAGCGCGAACGACCCCCGAAACGTCGTTCGTCTGCGGCGGTGCGCAGCGACGACCACGGATCGTGGTCGTTCTGCGCGTTGCGCGAACGACCCGGAATCGTGTGCGTTTGCGTATGCGCAACGACCCGGGAACCGTGGTGCGTTGCGCATGCGCGAACGACCCCGGAACTCGGCTGCGTTTTGCCATGCGCGAACACCCCCGAAATCGTGTCGTCGTTCGTTCTGCGCTGCGCGAACGACCACGGAACTCGTGGTCGTTTGCGCATGCGCGAACGACCCGCGAAACTTCGTCCGCGTTTGCACATGCGGCGAACGACCCCGAAACATCTCGTTCGTTCTGCGCTTGCGCAACGACCACGGAATCGTGTGCGTTCTGGCGCGCGAACGACCCGACTCGTGTGCGTTTGCTATGCTCTGCGATTACGAACTCCCCGGAACTGTGCTGCGTTTCTGCACATCGCGAACGACCCCCGAACTCGTCGGTCTTCTGGCGTCGCGAACGACCCCCGAAAATTCGTTTCGTTCGTTCTGCGCGTCTGCCGAACGACACGGGACGTCTGTGCGTCTTGGCATGCTGCGAACGACCCCGGAAACTCGTGCTGCGTTTTGCAATCGCGAACGGACCCCCCGAAATCGTCGTCTTCTGACCGCGTGCTGCGAACGACCACGGAACTCGTGGTGCTTTGCGCATGCGGCGAACGACCCGCAACTCGTCCTGCGTTTTGCACATGGCGACGACCCCGAACTCGTTCGTTCGTTCTGCGCGTGGCGTGCGAACGACACGGAACTCGTGGTGCGCGATGCGCGAACGACCCGGAACTCGTCCTGCGTTTTGAAAGCATGCGGCGGAACACCCCGAACTCGTCGTTCGTTCTCGCGTGCGGAACGGACCACGGAATCGGTGTGCGTTGCCATGCGCGAACGACCCCCGGAACTCGTCCTGCGTTTTTACGCATGCCGCGAACGACCCCAAACTCGTCGTTCGTTCTGCGCGGTGCAGCGAACGAACCACGGAATCGCTTGGTGCGTTCTGCACGTGCGCGAACGACCGGAACTCGTGTGCGTTTGCGCATGCGCGAACGACCCCCGGAACTCGTGCTGCGTTTTGACCATGCGGCGACACGACCGAAACTCGTCGTTGTTCTGCGCTGTGCTGCCGGATACGACCACGGGAACTGTGTGCGTTTGCGCATGCGCGACGACCCTGCGAACTCCGTCCTGGCGTTTTGCACATCTGCGAACGACCCCAGAAACTCGTCGTTCGTTCTGGCGTCGCGAACGTACACGGGATCGGTGCGTTTGCGCTATCGCGCGAACGACCCGGTGAACTCGGGGTGCTGTTTGGATGCGCGAACACCCCCGGAACTCGGGCCTGCGTTTTGCACAGCGCGAACGACCCCGAAACTCTGTCGTTCGTTCTGCGGTGCGCGAAACGAAACACGGGACTCGTGGTTGCGTTTGCGCATGCCGCGAACGACCCGCAAACTCGTCCTGCGTTTTGACGATCGCGAACGGACCCGAAACTCGTCGTTCTGTTCTGCGCGTGCGCGAACGACGCACGGAACTCTGGTGCGTTTGCGCTGCGCGAAGACCCCCGGAACCTCGTCTCTGCTTTTACGCAATCTGCGAACGACCCGAACTCGTCGTTCGTTCTGCGCCTGCTGCGAACGACCAGGGAATCGTGGTGCGTTCTGCGGCGTGCGCGAACGTGACCCCGGGACTCGTGGTGCGTTTCGGCATGCGCGAACGACCCCGGAACTCCGTGGTGCGTTTTGCGCAGCGCGAACGACTCCCGGAACTCGTGCTGCGTTTTGCACCATGCTTGCGAACGGACCCCCGAACTCTCTTCGTTCTGCGCTGTGACGCGAGCACCACGAATCGTGGTGCGTTTGGCATGGCGAACGCCACCCGCGAAACTCTCCTGCGTTTTGCACATGCTGCGAACGACCCCGAACTCGTCGTTCGTTCTGCGCGTGCGCGAACGAC
Organism: Eptatretus atami; assembly: GCA_035128595.1. Classification (NCBI taxonomy): domain Eukaryota; kingdom Metazoa; phylum Chordata; class Myxini; order Myxiniformes; family Myxinidae; genus Eptatretus; species Eptatretus atami. The sequence continues at coordinate 46,830 of JAXMNL010000320.1, read as the reverse complement.
CACGTAAACTCGTGGTGCGTTTTGCGCATTGCGGCGAACGACCCCGGAACTTCGTCGCTGCATTTTGCCATGCAGCGAACGACCCCCGAACTCTCGTTCTTGCTGGCTGTGCGCGAACGACACGGGAACTCTGGCGTTTGCGCTGCGAACGACCCCCGGAACTCGTCCTGCGTTTTGCACATGGCGAACGACCCCGAAACTCGTCGTCGTTCTGCGGCTGCGCGAACGACCCCGGAACTCGTGGTGGTTGCGCATGGCGCGAACGACCCCCGGAACTCGTGCTTGCGTTTTGCCATTGCGCGAACGACCCCCGAAACTCGTCGTTCGTTCTGCGCTGGCTCCTCGCGAACGACCCCGAATGCGTCGTTCGTCTTGGCCGTTGCGCGAACGACCACGGGAACTCGTCGTGGCTTTGCGCATGCGCGAACGCCCCCGGAACTCGTGCTGCGTTTTGCCACATGCGCGAACGAACCCCGAAAACTCGTCGTTCTTCTGCCGTGCGGAACGACCCCTGGGAACCGTGGTGCGTTTGCGCATGCGCGAACGAACCCGCGAAACTCGTCCTGCGTTTGACATGGCGCGAACGCCCCCGAACTCGTCGTTCGTTCTTTGCGCGTGCGCGAACCGACCACGGGAACTTCGTGGTGCGTTTTGCGCAATCGCGAAACGACCCCGGAAATCTCGTCCTGCATTTTGCACATGGGCGAACGACCCCGAAAACCGTCGTTCGTTCTGGCGTGCGCGTGAACGACACGGGAACCGTGGTGCGTTTGCGCATGCCGACGGACGCCCCGGAACTGTCCTGTGTTGCACTATGCGCGAACGACCCCCGAAACTCGTCGTTCGTTCTGCGCGGCGCTGAACGAACCCGGGAACTCGTGGGGGTGCGTTTGCCATGCGCGACGAACCCCGAATCGTGCTGCGTTTGACATGCGCGACGACCCCGAAACTCGTGTTCGTTCTTGCGCAGTGCGCGAACGACCCCCGAAATTCGTCGTTCTTCTGGCGGTGCGGCGAACACGCACGGGAATCGTGTTGCGTTTGCGCCATGCGGCGACGACCCCCGAAACTCGTCCTGCGTTTTCCATTGCGCGAACGACCCCAAACTCGTCGTCGTTCTGCGCGCCGAACGACCAGCGGGAACTCGTGGTGCGTTCTGCGCTGCAGCGAACGACCCGAACTCGTCCTGCGTTTACTGCACATGCGCGACGAACCCCGAAATCGTCGGTTTCGTTCGCGCGAGCGCGAACGACCACGGGAACTCGGGTCGTTACGCTGCCGACCCCGGATCGTCCTGGCGTTTTGCACATGCGCGACGACCCCCGAAACTCGTCGTCGTTTCTGCGCTGCTGCGAACGACACGGGAACTCGTTGGTGGTTTCGGCGTGCGCGCGACCGACCCCGAAACTCGTCGCTGCGTTTGAACATGCGCGAACGACCCCGAAACTCGCGTTCTTCTTGCGCGTCGCAACGACACGGAGAACTCTGGTTGCGTTCGCTATGCGCGAACCCCCGACTCGGCTTGCGTGCACATGCGCGACGACCCCGAAAATCGTCGTTCGTTCGGCGTGCGCGAACGACCCGAAACTCGTCGTTCTTCTGCGCCTCCTGGGTGCGCGAAACGACCAGAACTCTCGTGCGTTTGCGCATGCGCGAACGACCCCCTAAAACTCGTCTGCTTTTAAAACATGCGCGACGACCCGAAACCGTCGTTTCGTTCTGCGCGTGCGGAAGACCAGAAACTCTGTGTGGTTTGCCATGCGCGAACGACCCCCGAAACTCCGTCCTGCGCTCTCTCTCCACATGCGCGAGACCCCCGTAAACTCGTCGTTCGTCTGCGCGTCGCCGCGACCTGGAATCGTGGTGCTTTGCCTTGCGACGACCCGAACTCGTTCCTTGCGTTTTGCACGCGCGAACGACCCCGAAAACTCGTCGTTCGTTCTGGCGGGAGCGCGAACGACCACGGAATCGTGCAATGTTGCGTTTACGCATGCGGAACGAACCCCCGGAACTCGTCCTGCGTTTTGCATCGCGACACCCCCGGAAAACTCGTCTTCTGTTCTGCGCTGAGCCCGCGAACGACCACGGAAACTTCGTGGTGCGTTTACGCATGCGCGACGGACCCCTGAACTCGTCTGCGTTTTGCAAGCGCGAACGAACCCCCAAAACTGTCGTCGTTCTGCGCGGTGGCGAACGACACGGAACTCGTGGTGCGTTTGCGCATGCGCGAACGACCCCGGAAACTCGTCCTGTTTTACGCTTATGCGGAACGACCCCCGAAACTCGTTCGTTGTTCTGAGTGCGCGAACGACACGGGAACCGTGGTGCGTTCTGCGCGTGCCGAAACGACCCCGAATCTGGTGGTTTGCGCATGCGCGAACGACCCGGAACTCTGGTGTGTTTGCGCATGGGCGACACTCCCCGGAACTCTTGTCTGGTTTGCAATGCGCGAACGACCCCGAAATCGTCGGTTCGTTCTGCGCTTGTCTCAACGACCACCGGGAACTCGTCGTGCGTTTGCGCATGCGGAACGACCCCAAACTCGTCCTGCGTTTTAGAAACATCGCGTACGACCCCCTGACCTCGTGTTCGTTCTCGCGAGTTGGCGAACACCACGAACTCGTGTGCGTTTGCGCATGCGGAACGACCGAAACTCGCTTCCTTGCGTTTTTGCACATGCGCGAAGACCCCCGAACTCGTCGTCGTCTGCGCGTGCGAACGACCACGGGAACTCGTGGTGCGGTTTGCGCATGGCAACACCCCCGGACTGTTCCTGCGTTTGCATCGGCGAACGACCCCCGAAACTCGTTCGTTCGTTCTGCGCGAGGGCGAACGCCACGGGAACTCGTGTGCGTTTACGCAATCCGAACGACCCCGGAACTCGTCTGCGTTTTGCACATGCGCGAACACCCCCGAACTCGTCGTTCGTTCTGCGCAGACCCGCGACGACCACGGGAACTCGTGGTCGATTTACGCTGCGCGAACGACCCCCGGAACTCGTCCTGCGTTTTGCACATGCGCGACGGACCCCCGAAAACTCGTCGTCGTTCTGCGCGGGTGCTGCGAAACACGACACGGAACTCGTGGTGTTGCCAGTTTTTGTTGGCCCCAACTGCGCGCGCGGACGACCCCGAATCGATCCTGCGTTTTACGCATGGCCCAACAGCGAAACCGACCCCGAAACTCTGTTACGTTCTGCGCACCGTTCTGCGCGCGAGACTCCAGCGGAACCTACGTGGTGCGTTTGGTGTGCGCGAGACCCGGGAACTCGTGGTGGCGTAATTGCTGCCATGCTCGAAACACACCCTGGGAAATCGTGGTGCTTTCGCCATGCGCGTAGACGAACACCCCGGGATCTGCTGCCGTTTGGCATGCGCGACGACCCCCCCCGAACTCTGTTTCGTTCTGCGCGTGCCAGCGACGACCCACGGGACTGTGCTGTGCGTTGCGCCAATGCGGCAACGCCCGCGAAACTCGTCCCTGCGTTTTTGCACATGGTGATGTCACGACGACCGGTACTCGTTCCAGCGCGTTTTGACTGCGCGGCACGAACCCCCGAACTGTCGTTTTCCGTTCTGCGCGGCCGCTTCGAACGACGCGGAACGACCACCGGGAACTCGTGGTGCGTTTGCGGCAATGCCGAACGAACCCCGGAACTCGTCCCTGCATTTTGCCAACAATGCGCGAACCGACCTCCGAATCGTCGTTGTACTGCGCATGTTTTACCCATAAACCACCTAATGAGCAACCGTTTTATATAATAGCAACGTTAACCACAAACCACCTTGTAATGCCGAATGCAACGTTAATCCACAAACACTTTTGCAAGATGCAACTTTATACCACAAATGAACTTCAATATGCCAGCGGAACCTATAAATCTGCTACAAACTCTACCTTTAATAAGCAACTTTAATCCATAAAACACCTTCCAATGATGCAACCTTACTATCACAAAATCAACTGTCTATGGAGTAGCTAACTTTATATCCATGTTAAACCACCTCAATCCGCATGCAACTATATCCAATTCACACAACCACTTTGCAAGATGCAACGTGATATCCCACAAATACCTGGACAAATGAACGTAGCAACCCCCTACTATCTGACACAATCGCACCCCTTTGTCATATGAGTTGCAACGTTTAATTCCGACAAAACACCTAAATTATAGACCATGCAACTTGCGATATAATCCGACTAAAACCACTTTAATGACCCTGCAAACGTAATTCTCCATCTAAGATTATACTCCCAATATGCACAGCCTCTAAAATCCACATAACTACCTTGCAATATGCAACTATATCCACAAAACACCCCGCCGAAATGTAATTGCAACGTTAACATCAGAAACACCTAATGAGCAATGTTATATCCACAGAACTACGGAAACTTCCAGATAATTCGAGACTTGATCAGCTCACAAACTACCTGCAATGACTGCAACGTTTATGACATAAACCATCTTAATGAGCTAACTTATATCCACAAAACCACTTTATGATGAACGTATAATCACAAAACACCTTTAATATGCAATTTATATACCACAAACTACTTCTAAATAAATGCAAGACGCCCCTAATCCACAAACTCCCTTCTATATGCAACTTAATCCATAAACACTTGCCATATCAACGTTTATATCCACAAACCACCTGCCCTTAATGAAATGCAACTACTGACCACACCTTCCGCTGAATAATTATTGCTAGACCCTTTTATCCCATAAACACTGCAAGATGCAACGCGATATCTCACAATACGCCCGACTCTTTAATCCATAGCATGACCTTATATCCACAAAACAGCCGGATGATGCCAAGCGAAATCCAATCACCGACCCCTAAACCATCTCCCCGAATGTAATCTCGTTGCTCGGTTATAGCCACCAAACCACTTCGCCCGCTTAATGAGCAACGCTTATATCCAAAACGACCTTGTCCCATATGCAACTTTATTGACAATAAACACCTCAATGAACTTTATATCAAAAACCACCTTAATGAGCAGATCCGAATATTACCACAAAACACCTGGAAACATAAATCCACACCCTCCTCCCTTATAATAACAATTTAAACCAGTCCTGTTCTGTATACCCTGACCAACCATTAACCACCAGATACGCCACTTGAAATGATGAAACGGTTTTATAATCACAAAAAGCCGACACTGTAATGATCCAATGTTTATATCCACAGAATACCTCAAATGAGCAACTTTTATGTCCATAAAACGCACCACCGCAAAAAAATATGGCTACAGCGTGGCATGTCTTCCACAAATCCGAGCGCCCCTTGTAATGATTACAACGTATCCACAAACTCCCTTCAATGATGCACAACTTTTATATCCAAATTAAACCGACTTGCAATGAGGCAACGTTATATCCACAAGCCACCACGACATCAAATCGAATCAACACCATCTGCTAACGCCTTTATATCCACTAATAGCACCACCGCAATATGCCAAGTTACATACACCCCCAAACCCACCTTGCATGATGCAACCGAACCGACCCCCGAAACTAGAATCGATTAAATTCCATTTTTAAGTCGAGTGCGCAATTTAGGACTCCACAACAATGTCCAATAGCAACCGAGACGTTCCTATCCACACCAAACCACCTAATGATGCGAAGCGTGATAATCACACTCCAGTATAATCTACGCTGTGTGAATATCACCGAGCCCTTACACATAACCTACCTGCAATATGCAACTTTTATAGAGTCGAACCATCTTGTAATGAACGCAAAACGCTCTCCTATAATCAACCCAGTACCTAGAGACCAGTCTTTTCCACCCATTGAAATGCCCTCAACGTTTATAACACAAAAACCTTTAATGATTGCAATGTTATATCCACAAACTACCCCTTCTAATGACTGAAACAACTACGCTCCAGTCCAACTCATAGACCACTTCAATGTTAGCAATTCTTACCGAGCAGAACCTACCTTGTAATGATCCGCTAATCTTTCCCTATGCCATCCACAAAAGACCACCTTTCTGTAATGATGCAACTGATTTCATATCGATTAAACCACCTTTAAAGCGACCCACGAATTATACACCACAAACCACTTAATGATGCAGACTGTTTATAACCCGAACCAACCCACCTGGCCGAAATGATCTGCAACCATTGTGATAGCCCCGACTAAACAACTTTAACACCCATTATGCAACGTTTAAATCCACAACTCCACCTTTAATGAGCAAGTTATATCCACAAACCACCTATGTTCACAGATTCAACGTTATAATCAACAAAACCACTTAATGATGCAACTTTAACGCCACAAAACCACCTTTGCAGAATGGACGACCTCCGCGAGAACAACTCGATTACTCCAGCATACACTTCTAACAATGAATGCCCAACTTTTATATCCCACCAGCAGATAACTAACCGCCACAATCGACGATAGCAACTCCGTCCGTTCGTCCTGCCGCAATACCTCATATACACCTTGTAATTATGAGTTTAGTATCCATAAACAGTCCTCCCTCCAATTATGCAACTTTAACCACAAATTACTCAATATGCAACGTATATCCACAAAACACTTTGGCGACATTGAACGACCAACCTGAAGACCAACTCAGTGGTGCGTTTGCCTGATGCGCCCACCCAACGACAGTACAGTCCACTGTCCTTATATGCATCTGTAGACTAATCACAAAAACAGCCGTTAAGGAACCCACTGCAGAAAATTATACTCGTATACCCTAATAACCACCTTGTCAATGTCAACGTTTACATGCGCACAAACTTCGATATGCTAATGATCAAGAAATATAATCGCAACAACCCATAACTGCGAAAACTCCGATTGCAGCGTTATATCTGTCAAACCGACCTTGTCCGTATATAGCGTAGACGCCCGAATCGCAAACCCCGGAAATCTTAGCTCTGATCAGCGAGCGTCACCTTGCCAATGATATGCCAACGGAATCAACCCCACAAATGAACGCAACTATCCGGCATTCGTTCACTACGCTATATCCATAAACCACCGTGCCCAATATCAACGTTATATCCATAAACCACTTTGCAATGATTCAACTGAATAGTCCCACACAACAAGCTAACCCCAGAGATAGTTCGTTCTTGCCCTGCCCAACGTTTATATCACAAACCACTTAATAGTCAATCTGTCCCATATCCACAAGAACACTTGTAATTGTTGCAACGTTATAT
>JAXMNL010000320.1:16967-28347 GCA_035128595.1 Eptatretus atami | reverse complement strand
ACGAGAGGAACTCACCAGCCATAACAGCGCGAAAGTCGCGACTTCCTTTCTTTCTTGTCTTGGAAGGTTTTTGCTGCAAATGGACTGGTGCCACCAAGGTGTGGCCGCTCTGCCGACAAGTAGATGTTAAGTGTTGCTGTGTGTACGCGTATTCGGTTGTAGCGTTGCATCGTTTCTTGTTTTAATTGCTTTATGTGCATTTTTATTTGATGTAATGCCCTATAATAGTGCCCTTACGTGCTTGTCTGTGTCGCTGAACCAAACGTGCTGAAGAAAATGCTATGCTTGTCTGAACTGGCCCGTTTGCTCCACTTCCTGTATTCTTTCCTATTGACCCTCCATCTCCGCATCACGGAAAGGGCGTTGTAGTAGGGGAGCTTAATCACCGCACAAAAACACAAGATGATTAATCGGAAAAAACCGATCGAGGGCGACTAGAAGATAACAACCCTCGGGGCTATCACTGTTAGCACGGACGGACCGGCTTAAGCGGTCAGTGTCCGGAGCTCGACCTGCGCGAGTACGGATCGCCCGGTTTACCCATCGTGTGGGTACCTTAGGTTAGGTCGAGTTTGGGCGAACAATCTATCACTACGCGAGGTGACCCGATTCACGATGTCGGTGGAAAGTCGAAAAGCCCACCGTGGACTGGCTCCCGGCGATAGTCCCGAGAAGTCCGAACTGAAATTGTCCATCCGGGTGGGCGAACGTCCGCGATTCGCGAGCTACTCGCCGTTCGCACCCGAAGGCGGGCGCGAATTGCAACCCTGGTGTCAGGGAGTGGCATTCGAATCCCTCCCGCCTCCAAGCTAAATTCACAGGATCGGTTCAGGGTCTGAGCTGGAGCGACCCCCGATTTCCCTCCAAATACGGAAGCGAGCTAAATTAACCCGGTACGAAATAAGATGGAGTCTCAAGGCGAGCGGGGAGCCGGGCGGTAGTAGCAATGGACTGTAGAACTGTGTAGAATCCATGGCCCAGGATGAAAGCCCCGAGTCAGGAAGATGGTTTATTGTGCACAGGGAAACAGTTCCCCCCCAACTGAACCCAGAGGCCGGAATTGGGGTGCCGGCGGCCAACGTCACCAAGACGGCCGCGGTGTATGACACCTCCCCTCCCTCTCCGCCAAAAACCCCCCGATTTCCTCGCAAATCGGCCCGAGGCACTCGTCGTGCAACAAGCTATTCGCCATGCTGGCAAAGATGAATGCGAAATATAACAGCAAAATAGGATGGGTGAAATCAAGCAGTATGGGATACAAGCACGAACATGAAATAAAAACAAATGTTGTAGGATGAAGTAATCAAATGGATGCGAATTTACCAACAGAGTGAAGAACGGAATGGGAAAAACAAAATGGAAGAAAGAAGGGGCCCGGGGTGGTGAGGAGAGACATGGGAATGAGGCCTAAAAGGAAGCTGGACGAACTAAAAACGAATGAAAGGAAAGTCGACAACCGATACGAGCGGGAGGTACCGGTGCTTAAAAGAGAAGAAAGGGGTCGCAATGGAGAGAGGCCAAACAAGAGAGGGGCAAACGAAAATAAAGACGGTGGGGTGGAAAGATAGACAACATAGGAAAGGACTGGGAGAGGAAAAAGGGACAAGACAATAAGAGGAAGGGAAATAGGGAGAAAACACGACGGCGATAAGGGAAATAAAAAGAGAACAGGGAGAAATAAAAGAACGGAGATTGGGAGTCGTGACAGAAAGGATTGCGACTGAGAAAGACATTAAAGACATGAACGAAGAGAGTTGAAAGGACGCTGCGAAAGGACGGTTAAAAAGCGGATGACACAGAAAAGGATGAAAGGCCTGGGAGAGGAATGTAGGAAGAGGCATGAAGAAGTATTAATGAAATGGAGCGGAAACGGAGAAAAAGAGGAACTTGGGGGAAGGGAAACGGATAAGCAAGAACACCAAAGGGCGAGACGGAAGGGCAGGTTTAGGACACACGGTGGGGGAGAAAATAAACCCCCAAAAGACAAATAAGGTGTGACACAGGTAAAGGAGGGAAGGTGGAGGGCAAATAAAAGACGAGAAAAGTCGGGGAAACTATCGTTAGGGACGATAGGGGGAATTAAATGAAGTAATGAAGGGAAAATGGAGGAATGGACCGAGGAGACTGACGGGAAGTGCTGTGGAGACCCGGTGGAGAGAGGGAGTGAAACCTCCTTCGGGAACAGGGGAGGAGGATATTACTCCCTCGAGGGCGATCGTGCCAGGCTAGGCCGGTGTCACAGGGTGGAAGGAGGTGCTTGCCCGATGCGGGGTGAGCATTGCCAAGCTATGGGAGGTATGAGGCGCGGGTTCTTTTGGCTAAGGGGTCCCAGTATGACTGTGTCCAGGTGGGGCAGAGTGCGAGTCCAAGGCGCTTGGGAGTAAGCGGACACGGCAGGGCGACGAAACGCACTGGACAGGACACGGGACAGCTTAGGTAGAGCCCCTGGGCAAAAACATGGCTCAGGACCCCTGCTGGGAGTGAGGACCGTTGGGTACCTGGGACGGTACACCCCCCAGGGAGGTCCCTGGACCTGGGGGGTGGGACCGAAAGGAAACCAGAGGGATTGCGTACCCGTACGATGGGCTAAGACGGAACCTGGCAAGTACATGGCCAGTTGCAGTTGTTGCAGAAGGGCAATGGCTGGGAACGAGGTGGGCAAGGGTGTGCACAACTTCCACGGCGGCCCTTTTGCGTTTAGGCGCGGGGCCCTGGAAGTTCCTGACCAACGGTTACCCAGTGAGGGGTGGGGACCCTGGAGGGATCTCGCATTCCGGGCCCTAAAAAACCGGATTTTGGCCATTGGAACCAGCCGCAGAGCGAGCCTTGCTTTAAAAGCTCAGCTCAAACGGGCGGCAAAATTGACGCGCCCGAGCAAAAAACCACTGGGGAAGAACTTGGCAACGACATTCGCCCCGCTGTGATGGGGAGCGATAGCAGCACCCCCAAAACTGCCGCCCCAGAAGAAGTACCGGGAGGAGATTGGCCCTGGACCAATTTTTCTTATTACCGAGGCGATAAGGGGCCGGCCCACCGATGCGGGGCAAGCATTTGTGACCCCGCTTATTTGGCCGGCCCGGACAAAACCTCCAGCATAAGGCGGCCTTTGATTACTTGCCGCCCGACTCCCTCACCCCGCCCCCCCCCCCCCCCCCCCCCCCCTCCCCCCCCCCCCCCCCCCCCCCCCCCCCCCCACCCCCCCACCCCCCGCCCCCCCCCCCCCCCCCCCCCCACTGGCCCCATCCATCACCTTGCCCTCGTCAAAACAGCGTTCAAGCCCTCCGCCCATACCTACACAGCCACACGTCACCACACCCGCCACACCTAGCCCGCTACTACCTGCAAGGGTCAACTTACTCCTGCATCTACCAGCATATGGTCATTATATCAGCCTCACTACCTTATCGGTGTATCCTTCCCCATAGGTACACAATGAGACCCATCTCCAGCGCGTTCGACCGCTCACGCCCGCCCGTCTGACAATGTCCCTCGTACGACGCAATCATCACTTGTTCTACCACTTGAGCTACCTGCAATCTACGGCCTGCGTAGACGGCAAGCAAGACACAGCCATTGGAGGCGACCGACCTGACCAGCCATGCTCGGATACATGGCCTTCACACTCAGTCAGACACCCTTCCACAAACGGAGCCCGACCCAACACACACCAGTCCGACCCCAGGTGGCCCCGTGACGACAGGTGCGGCTGGACAAACTTCAAGCCGTGGCAAACCTGAGCCGAGTACGCGAGAGCCAAGCCCCCCGGCGCAATGAACAAGATGGTCAGGGCACACACACCACCCCAGCCCATCCCTAAAATGCCAGCAGATCCTGCCGGCCGGTTCGGGAGACCATGAGGGAAGAGGCCCCTAGGTCGGGCCCAGGAAGCTGGCAGGTGCGGATTGGGCTCCTCAGGGGCCCACCCAAGCACCAACAACCACATATCTGAAATACCCACCAACACAAAAGCCCAGGTACCCCCAATTCGGAACGACGAACACTCGCCCCAGGGGCGGAATATAATCTCGGAGCGCCCACCTCCACCACCCCCAACGCCACAGTCCGACGACTGAGTCTGCGCCAGCCGAACTACGCCGGAGAAGCCACGATCACCCGCCCCGGGGCAAACACTCCAGCCCCTAAACAAAGGAACTGATTATAGTCTGTGGCGGCAACGGGACCAACCTGGCAGCGGGAGCTGCAATGGCCCCCCCCCAGCGCAGTGGAAAAGCCCCGTCCGCGCAAGGGTCGACAAGAGCCACGGGCCGCACACAGACCACCATACTCCCGAACCCGCGAAAGGGTCCAATAGGGGAACCCATAGCAGGCAGCGAACAACACCAACACGCCCCCCCCACAAGTCCAGCCGGGAAAGCTAGAAAGTGCCGGGACATGTAGGGGCCGTGTTCGGCGGCAGACTCGGAGATGAGAAGGAAGCCCATCCAGAACTGGGACAACGACACGTCATCCCAATTGTGGCCAAATTGGACCCAATGGTAGGTGCCCCCCTATAACAATTCGGGTCCATGACCAAAAACCGTTTCTCTGCCGGAGTAACCGACCCGTGACGCCGCACGTTGATAGGACAGAAACCCGCCCAGAGCAAGCGCCACGCATCAATTCAGCCCTGTGGCGCCAGGACAACCACAGAAGGGTCCCATTGATAATCCGACCTACACCCCTGCACAAGTAATAATAGACTGTCCTGCCGGTCAATGGATCCCACATCAACCTGACTAGCACCCAAAAACCATAGTTGTTGGAAACAGCTACGGCTACCGGGGCTGGCTGAACGAACCCATCATAGACGTGGTTTCGTTCGTTTAACATGGGCACGTGAAAAACAAGGATAGAGTTTGGATGGCGAAAGAGTGTGCGAACGTCTAAATTAAGGTTGGATGTGCTAATGGCCGGGGGTTTGTAAGACGACTTGGGGGGGGGTCATGACAGTGGGTGGTGAGAGAGTATGCCGTAATAGGGGGCGGATGAGGCACGGGATGAGAGTGGAGCTGAGGCTCTGAAATCCAATGTCATTCCCCCGGCTGTTGCCAGAGGCGGTGGTCCCGGCCCCCAACAACAACACGACCCCCACTCCGCCCCAGCGTCCCACCCACCTGCAAACAACGACGCACAACGGTGGCCAGAGGACACCCAAGTGGCAGGGCTCTCTGCGCCTGGCGGAACATACCGCGCAAGGGGGCCAAAATTCAACCCCGGGTAGTCGTGGGGCCGTCACCCTGGGTATAAGTTACCGACGGGCCAATAGTTTGGGCGCGCGAATCGGCCTGTATAAATGTTAAAGGCACGGAAGCCACGCACTATCAGGAAAGGCCACGGCAGGTGGCGATGCAGCCCCAGCTAAACGAGGTCGCCCAGAAGACCTGAAGGGCACGATCAACGTCGAGCCGGATCGCCCCAGATGGAGCGTCTCCCAGTCAACTTTGATTAGGAATGGCCCGGTGGGCCCCTTTGCGATGATGGTTAAACATCGGAGTAGTTGTAGATTTGGGCGTATGCCCAGCGGAAGGCCTTATACCAACTGGTTACCGACACATGGCGATCTTCCTCCTTGAAGATCCCGCCGAGATATGGACGTACGGCTGGGCGTGCAACATTTCATCCACCACCGCATGGGGCCTGGCCGTCCGCTCAGCCTGCTCGAAGGCTCCCATGGAGCAAAAAGGAAAGAGGGCTGATGAGAACAGGTGAAGAAAGTATGTCAATGTGGTGTCATTGAGCCCGGGGAAATCCTTGGAATGTCCACCGGTATGTGCTGGTTAAAGAAGGATGGACCAACGCGTTTCTCGTGGCTATCGCAGCTGAACAACCGTGACCTCAAAACACTCCTATCCCCTGCCTTAGAATGTGAGATACTTCGACCGCGATTCAGGGCGCTCTAATCAGTGGTCCAACCTTTTTTCTGTCATTTCCCCTGACTACAATTATAAAGCCATCAATTTCCCCCCTTCATGGTGTATGAGAGAAAACAGTAAAACACACTGAGACTATTTACTTAATTGTATTTTTCAAATGGGCACGAAACCACAGCTAACATAAATTGTATTGAATTAAGAACACCATTTAGTGTTGACTTCTGGCATGTTTGCCGTTCACGGATCCTTCAATGTTCTGGGGAGTATGGAAGAGCGCAAACATCGAAGATTCCGCCTCCACCTCCAAACTTGTTGCGTGCCTTTGTCTTGAGGGTGTACCCAGTGCCGGAATAATTGCCTGTCTCACGACCAGTGTGGAAGAAAACTGAACCAGATAATCCGCAAAAGAGCATTTCGGTCGGCAAAGAAGGCCGGATAGTGTTCCTCGGGACCTTGGGTCCAAAACTGCTTCCAGCGTTCCCATATTTCATGAAGCATCCTCGCTGTTAGAGTCGATTTTTCAAGTCCAGAAACTTCTTCCTGCCACGCTGTTGCTGGCACTTTCATCAACGTTCCTCTGAAATGGTCTCGGATTAAGCATTGTTCTCTTGCTTCTCGTTTGTGAGTCCCCGGGAGATACTGAATTCTTCCTCAAGCTTCGAGGTGGTTGGTTTGATATTCCTCGGCCTATGAATCAGCAGAACCATCCTCCATTCCTCCACACATTGTCGTTCAGAGGAGGGAATGAGGGGAAAAACTTCCCACTCCCGCTCTTCTTTCTTCCACCAGTTCCAGTTTAGCCACGACAGCTTGATCTTGTCCGACTGGAAAAGACTGTTGGTCCCTTTGCCCTGCAGTTTTCCTGTTGAGCTCGTTTCAAGTCCACTAAAATATCGGACAAAGTAGGACCGACCGCACCAACGGAAAAACTCACCCTTCAACGGCCTCCAGTAAGGCATCAACTTCTCTTTGGGCCCGAAGGAAGGTACCACCTCATAAACAATTCCAGGACTCGCCTGCAAAACATGTTTTCCCTTTGAGAGCCACCTCACCTGAGTAATCGACCAACCAGCAACGATTCCGTGGTCCGCTTCCATCGCCTTTCACAGACCTGACTGGAAACAGCTGAGAGATCAGAGCCGGAACCCTTATAAATGTTGACGACTTTGATGGACGAGTCTCGAGATGCGCTTAGAAGTTCTTTGGGGGAGTTCTCGAAGAAGCGGTCCTCTTTTGTGGTCAGCAGGTTGTCGGATCCCACTTGCCGATTCTTGGCTTGACTGAGCCGTGACGAACCCCCGATCGAGAAGCCCGAGGAGCACCCGAGCTGGTGGCGGCACCATCCGGCACACCCCCAACCAGGAGAACTCCAGCTGATGTGCTTGTCTTCGAAATAGAAGTACATTGAAAGGGTCATAACATCTGCAGCTTTTGGCGTGGTTCCTCGCGTCCCAGGTTTGGAAAAGAGGAATTTCTCGTGCACATTTCCTTTTCCCTCAGCGGCGTCGATCAAACGAACAAACGACCAACAGCTGGCGGCGCAATTCGACATTCCTGTCGATTTCCGTCGAGTTGAATCCGAGAAAAAAACTGTGACCCTCCGAACCTTGCGAGAACAACTTGGCCGTGTACTGATGCTCCACTCAAGCCATTCATCTGATCCGTGGGACCCAGAAAAACGCCCCGACCACATCGGTTGTTGTAAATTGAGAAGGAGGAATCTTGGGGTCATTTGTTGTGCGGCAGCCGTCACAAGAACCAACTTCACGCACTGCAGGCATCAGGGGCTTCACCAATGTTTCACCATATCTGTGCTGTGTTCTCTTCTCCCTCGCAATCTTTGTACCAGGAGACCTTCGATCGATGACGCTTTCACAATAGGCGTCTGTTGCTGACAAACTTCCAGTTGAGTTTTCCAGTTCTCATCTTCCTTCAGAATAATCTTTGTTTTCCTTGAAATAGTATTCAACGCATCCTTCGTTTCTGATCAATTCGCACCAACCGATGAACCACCAATAAAAAATCCTCCTGAAAGTGACATCGCGCCACGCGCCAAAGTCACTTGAGCTCCACTGGCGCCAAACCTAAACCACGGCCTCATACCAAACCAACCCCCGCTCTCATCTGGAATGGCTTCGATCCCGAAACTCACGCATATTTCCGCACCCTCAAACCGTCTTTGAACCCTTACATAGAGGCCTACCACTCCCAAATGACAATACGCTGCAGATTTCCCCTATTCACAAAACGGAACGTAAAACCCGACAAAGTCTAAGATATGACATACCCCCACTCAAAACATACCCGCCGCCTTTTTCATCTCAGAAGCACCCATAACCCTCAATACAAATTACACAACAAAGACGACGGCACACTCGAAATAAGAACAGATAATCAAATGTTAAGAAATGTAATAGAAAAAAGCATCAAACCTCAAAGAAGACAAAAAGTAAAACATTAAGAATATGCCAAAAGCGACCAAGGAGTAAAGTATAATCCAGGGAAACGAAAGTTACTCCTGAGAAGAGAAAAAACAGAAGCTATTAACTGGAAAATTATTTTCTTGATAATTTCCAGAATTTTAATTCTCAGACTAGAATTTCCCCTGAAAACACCCAAATTTCCCCCCAGTTGGAATCCTGCTCTAAATGGTCTCAACTTTGACCCTTCAAGGAGTGCGCCGTATTGCGCAGGTGGGAGACTGCGATAAGACGGGCGGAGGAGCGAAAACGGCTTTTCCACAGGAATGGACTGTTATCAGTTCACTGTGATGCCGTTCGTTTGTGTAACCGCCAACCCACATCACAATACGGACTCCATTACACTCAACAATCTTGATTCATTTTCCCAGCTACCCTCGACCAGTGTTGAGAGCACACGATCTCTCCTGATTGAGTTGTTTGGCTACATAGTTTGACCTTCTGGCAATCCTTCCGTCCATACAATTCTACAATGATTCTTTCTTCGCGGTGTATCTTGATGAGTGTCTGCAGACTAACACCGCGGCTAAAAACCAATTCACCAGGACAAGGATAGGAAAATCCAAAGTTCTGAGGACGCAACTGGTCTGTCCTTTTTGATATTTGTCTTTGATGCCCGTCTCCGCAGGCCAACCAGTCATCCTAGTTTCGAGCTAAAATTCCTGAGGCGAGCGCGTGCGTGCGCGAGCCCTCCATCCGCGGACCACAGCGCGAACTTTGTCATATCTCCTTTCCAACTGCCGTCACCACAGACCTGCTCGTATGCATGCTACCTGGGAATCACTCGCCATTGTCCTGATTTTGCTGTCCTCCACGATTCTTATCTGTGTGTGAGTGTGCCTCTGATGCCCTGCCTGGAGATTCAGCCCCCACTGCGTGATGCATTTCACCCCGCTGGTTTGCCATCTCACCCCTCACCCCGGGGAAAAATTACAGCGTGGTAGAGGAGTGGCCACGTACCTAACAACTGTCAAACATGGTTACGGGGACTTTTTGACTTTGTTCTCGTCCTCATATTGCCATCCAACATTGCCGTTCATCTTGTTCACGCCATTTACATTTAGTTTCCTTCATTCGCACCATTTTGTTTTCATGCCCATCCATTTCTATTTTCCTCACACTTACCGCTCCGCTTCGTGCATGTAAAATCCACCCAGTTCGTCAGCTGTGCCTAGCCGAGGCCCCTCGAATCTATCCGGTTTGACCCGAGAAGACCAAAATGGGCGGTTTTTAATGGACATAAACGTATGCTCAGGCGACGAAGAGTCGCGCCATCTCGCGTTATAGGGGATCGGGCGCCGGATCCGCGGGACTGGGGAGCGCGAATTGACGAGGAGGGGCTGGGGCCCTTCCTCGATAGTATCCTAAAAGGGACGACTGCTTTGGCACGATCCACCCCCCGCCGTTCTAGGCCCGCCCACTGTCGGACTCTGGTTCGTTTGCCGGAGATAAGCTTCAACCTGCTCATAACGGCCTCCTGCAATGGTGATCTCGTCCTGTGCTCATAGATTCTATCATTCCAAAATTCTAAACCACCCTGCCCCTGCTTCTGAGCGCCTTTTGCCGTATCGGTTTAAAATTTGAAAGCTCGGAATTTATATGCGAACCGGAGGTACGCTTCCGCAACCCCTTGCATCCCACCGATGACACGGGGTTGACTCGGTTATTAAATTCTCCGCGTGGCAGGCGGATCGGATTTGAATCCTAGTCCTGACCAACAGGTGTTGCTAGATTTTCGCCACTCGGACCATCGCGGGGAATGCAAGCCAGGAAGGGATTGGGAGCCAGATCCGACCGCCTTGTATAGCCAGACACCACGGATTGCGGCCGCACGCGGGCCCAGGCCCGTAAGCGGTAGGCAAATCTAGATACGCAGCTTACACGAGAGTCAAAACTAGACATCGCGAAACCGCATGCTCTTACGCCAGGTGTCTGTGACCACACACATAGTAGTAGGAAACCCAGCCAACTCTTGTTCCATTGCCCGCTACAGGCTCGCATCCGGACATTGTCGATTCGACCCTACATTATCGTGCGACACAAAAAGCACGTATCGAGAAAAATGCCGGGAAGTTCGTATAACCTCATCAACAGGAGGACTCACCTGATATACGAGCCCGTATATAAGGCGAGCTTCGTTCCCGTTAGTGCGCATGAAGTGAGCCGCGAATTGCTCCACCGACTTGTACGGAGAAAGAAGTTTTTTTTATGATCGTCCATCGGAAGTCCCTGATCGGACCAGATGACGTTTTATCGGCTATATAAATCAGCCAGGCTAAGTTCCGACCCCATTAACGCAATCTCTATGGTCATCATGGCTGGAGACTGGGGCATCTTCGCAGTTAAGCCGAGCAGACGTGCGGCCAACATATCAAACAAATGGGGCCAAGGATTATTTTCTCTCAATAGCCACATATGCCCGAGTAATGTTGAAAGAGGTTGACGACTGTTTACGGGTTCCCGAGCTCTAGAGAATCCATCAACTAGCCAGCAGGGCTATGGGAAATGCCCGATGCGCTCTCTCGACGCCTCCTTCGTTTCTAGTCTAGTAGAAAAATCTTGCAAGACTAATTGCTAGCCAGAACATAGCTTGAATGCAGTTGTGACCAAACTTTTGGCAATAGCAGCCTATCACAAGAGCACTCGCCAGATCAGACCGACTTCATTCAAGACGAGCCCCACGATAGAAAGATGGCTGAGCGGCGACACCTTATATCATATTGTCGCATCATCAGCGGCGGCCGGGAGAGAAATTAGTGGATTGGACGTGGAGCACGGCCCAGCGGGAAGACCCCGTGATAGGGCCAGTGTACAAGTGGGTCCAAGAAAACAAGAGTTCCAGTGGGGAGGAGATCACCCCATTCGGGGCGCGAACAAAGGATCACTGGGCTCAGTGGAAGAACCTAGAAATGAGGGACAACATCTTGTATCGCAAGTGGGTGGAGATTCCCTCAGAAAGGACTTCTTGGCTGGTGATAGTCCCTGATGGGTTTAAAACCCAAATTTTGAAACAGGTGCACGGTACCC
>JAXMNL010000319.1:29389-41630 GCA_035128595.1 Eptatretus atami | reverse complement strand
CGCCGACGAAACCAAACGAACCATCTCAGAGTCTAATTACTTAATTAATGCCACAGTACATGGACTGGGGGGATTCACCAAGCAAATAACGGAGTTTGAGGCCAAGTCAGTGAGTTGCTTCACGAGTCACTGCCTGGTCGCCTGCTTGGATGAGTAATCTCGGCCTTGGTGCAGGAGAGAGGGACAAGTTGGCGGATGAGGCGTGCCGTCGGCAGAACGGGTGTGGTCTTTTCTCCCTGCCAGCTTCATTGACAGCAGCCTCCAAGTGTTGTTCTACTGGGTTCTTCCCGCCCTGATTCTTGTGGTCCCGCCTTTTTATAACCTCGCCACCGACGTCACACAATGAAGATTCACAGCCCTCTTCTCCCTCTCAACCATTCGCACCTCGTTACTCGATATGGGTCAGGATGATCACACTTCCACTGACGCTTTCACCAAATTTGCAAAGTGACAGGGCCCCTGCGAAAAGCCTGCGAAAGTTCTCCCACCTAAGCTCGAGGGATAGAGCCTTCCCAGAGGCTACAAAAGCAACAATTTGGAAGGAATAAAAGGTAAGGACATGAAATGGGATGTAGATTTTTTAGATACGACATGAGGGTGGTGTTGCTTTCTAATTTAACAGATACCGCCTAATGGGTGACATGATCCAAGCATGCATGCATTCTTCTTCTCCACCGTCGGTAAACGTTGTGTCCAGAGAGAGAGAGAGAGAGAGAGAGAGAGAGCAGACGCGGCTCGTTCGGTGAGCGTGATGCATCAGTTCCTCCCGCAAGTTCCGGCACTGAGAGCAGTACCGGGGGCGAAGCAAACTGCTCCACTCGAAACCACACAAGGCTCATGACAAAACAAGCATCCGCTCTCTGCGGCGTTCTGACTTCGAACGGTCAGGAGCCCTTCCCTCTCACTGGCCATTGGTCGTGAATCGGCACGGTGAGCAGGGCGACTCCGCCACAACGGCCGTGCCCTGCAAGGCCGTTCATTTCCCACCATACTTGCACTGCAAGGCCGAGTGAGCACTTTAAAGAGAAACATTCGGACAGATATCAGAGGATAAATGTTAAATAAATGAGGACAAAAGGTTGATAAGTGTAGACACAGACTGCGGAAGGTGGACTCGTCCGTCTAAACATAATAGCGACGCACATCCAACATGACATTTAATTACTTCGCTTATCTAAACAAGTACAAAGAAATAACTGCAGTTATACTAGTTAAACTATATCTATTAACCCTTAGCAGCCATTCCCGAAACAGCATTGTCAATAACAATGTAAGAATCCCGAAAAAAAAAGGAGAATGACTCCACTTCCTCGATCAGACTTTTACATTTCTTCCGTCAGAAAGACAAAAACAAGACCGTAGCTGGATCACTTGACAGCCGAAGGAACGGAAGCAAACCCAGGACGACAAATGTGAAACAAGGCTTATAAAACTAGAAAGCACCAGGTAAGCCTGGAAAGCGACGATGTGACCGAAATCCGAACGGCGGGTCACCGGAACCTACTTCGGTGGTTTTGCCACTTTACGGTAGGACTGAAGGACTGCATCTGATTCTGACCCCGGCCAGCGAGTTTGCACACTCCGGGTCATCGAGGACGACGAAGGTCTTTCTATCCAACTGAGCAAGTCAGAGGCGAGCGTGTCGTACCTCTTGGTCATTCGTTCGGTCTCCGCGGCACTGTCCAGAACCTGGCGGGTGGCACGTTCGCAAAGTGTACGACGAGCAATCATTCCGTGGAGAGTGACGGCGATGTACGGTGACGGACGGACACAACGGGGTCGTACGTACCTTTCCGATGCGCTTTCCCTCAACAGCGAGCGCCTTCATTTTGGCGAAGTAATGATAGTAGGTCACGACGTAGGTGATGACCGACTTCTCATCCGGCTTAAGACGTCGACATCTGATGCACGGCATGCGCAGCACAATCAGTCCAACCAAAGGAGCTGTTCCACAGTCCACCTACATTAATAAGCAACTACAATAAATGTGCGTCGAATAGAGACTTCTCGAGCTGTTCCATCGCAAGTACGAGCAAGAGGGAATTATAAACCGCAAACCAAACGAGAAACATCGGGATCGACGATCATTGCGCTTGTGGTCTACGGGAACGGACACCGGCGAGTCGTACCTTCAGGATCGAGCAGTTTGGTCAGACCCAGGTGCTGCTCAGCCAGGTCGAAAGCGTCCCCAGGTTGCGGTGTGCCTCGGACTTGTCGAGCTCGTCGAAGTCGAGGAGATCAGGCCTGCCGGTCACGAAAACAAAGTGTTTAGTTAACTATCGAAGCCAGGGGGTCAGCGTCAGCAAGCATCCTTCACATTACGCACGCTGTCCGAGGAAGTCAAACACTCACCGAACATTCCAATTTGACTTAAACTCCATCGGACGTGAAAGCACCTTGCCAGGTATACAATCATAAACAGAATGAATAATAAAAATGAATTTGAAAAGTCGGTGCGTTCATAACAGAGGATGGTTTGAAAGGTAACGGACGAGGCAGGAACCGAAGAGGGTTCGAGCATCATCGAAATCAAATCACTGGTCTCATCAGAAAACTCGTATCGGCAACAAGACGAGGCCAAACAAGAGAGGAGGAAAATAGGGACTTCACCATCACTGGACCTTTCAGGAAAATGACCTGACCAGCACGTACCACTCCTGTGCATCACCTGTGGAGCACACCTGGTATGAAACATCATCTTAAGGCGACTCCAACTTCAAAGTGACTCGCCTCACTCGGATTTCAAGAGGAAACTGCACGTGTCCGTCCGAACTTTGAGGGTGACAGATTGATATTATAGAAGGCAGTTTGACACGACTCACACTTGTGAACAATTTCTGGCAGAACTTGTCGGTCACTTCCAGGGTGTGTAGTTCGTCAACAGAGATCAAAACAATTTGTATATCAATGGCGAACAAACGAGTGATGGTGGTTTAGGAAGACAGATGCTCACATGAGTGATTGATATGTCCTCCTTTTGTCATGCCCTTGTTGTGTGGTGACAGTCAGGCCATCTCATTGCCTTCCAAACCTGTTGTCCATTGCACACACACACACACGTCTACTTGGCCCTGTGTCATACTTTACACGTCCATCGACCTTTCTTCCGTCTACCCCTCCTTCTTCCACCTTGGCCCTTCAGATCCCACACCCATCTCACCAAGTTTCCCTGTCCGTCCTCTGCACATACCCACATCGTCCCAGTCTCGACTCCTGTACCTTCTCTCGGATGTTTCTCACTTTCTCCTCCTGCCTGACCTGACATTCGTCCTGAGTTCCCTCAATGTCCTCCCGATGCCCTCAAGTGCCTCATCTGCATCGCTGCAAGCTTCCCCTTTAGTGATGCGCAGTATTCTGGGAAATGGATGAGTTACCGTATAAAATCTCAAATGATGTTTGAAAAATACCTGCAGGACGCAATCTTACCTGTGTTTGTGAATGAGTGCGTTGAAAGCAAGACCGTCCCTCCAACTCGTCGTAAAGTTGTGAATGTTTACGTTGGGATACCTGAAAAAGGTAACGGCACTCGGATCGATTCATCAAACCACACTGGGATGAAAACAGCATTTGTGTCGATTTATCGAAATGTAATTGGTTTCTCACGATTACAAACGCTTCCAGAATATTAATAAAATGGCGGCTATACCGGTCGGGAGGGACGGGTGATGGATGGCTCGGTATTTGATCGGACGAGAGGGTCCGTGAATAACAATCACGTCGTTGGAAGTGGAACCACTACACCAGGACAGAGCAATGAAGGTAAAACTCAAAAATAATCTTTCACTCTTAGTTAGAGGGTGGAGGAGGTGTGGGTGGGAGGCGGTGGGGTGGTGAGGAGGTGTGGGTGGGAGGGGTGCGGGTGGGAGGGGGGGTGCGGGTGGGAGGAGGTGCGGGTGGTGAGGCCTTTAATTTCCAAATTAAAGCTCGGCTACATTCGGTCAAACCTGAATGGAATGGCATCATGCTGATGGGATAGTATGGGATTTGAGAGGATGGGTCATGAACAACAACAATCCTGATCAGGGTGATGGGACAGTATGGATTGAGGGATGGTCAATGAACAACAATCTGATCAGGTGAGGACAGTATGATTTGAGAGGATGGGTCAATGAACAAATTTTGATCAGGGTGAGGGACAGTATAGGATTGAGGATGGGTCAATGAAACAACATCTGATCAGGTGAGGGGTAGGATTTGAAGGATGGGTCAAGAACACAATCTGATCAGAGTGATGGGAACAGTATGGGATTGAGAGGATGGTCAATGAACAACAATTGATCAGGGTGATGGACAGTATAGGATTTGAAGGATGGTCAATGAACACAATCCTGATCAGGTGATGGAGAGTATGGGATTGAAGGGATGGGTCAATGAACAACAATTTTGATCAGGGTGATGGGACTGTATGGGATTTGATAGGAAGGGTCAATGAAACAATCCTGATCAGGTGATGGGATAGTATGTGGATTTGATAGGATGGGTCAATGAACAACATATTCTGATCAGGTGATGGATAGTGTGGATCTGAGAGGATGAGGTCAATGAAACAACAATTTTGATCAGGGTGATGGAGTATGGGATTTGATAGGATGGTCAATGAACAACAACTTCTGATCAGAGTGATGGGATAAGTTGGGATTGAGAGGATGGTCAATGAACAACAACAATTGATCAGGGTGATGGATAGTATGGGATTTGATGAGGATGGATCAATGAACACACACACATTGATCAGGTGATGGATAGTTGGGATTTGATGGATGGTCAATGAACAACAATCCTGATCAGGGTGATGGGATAGTATGGGATTTAATAGGATGGGTCAATGAACAACAACAATTTTGATCAGGGTGATGGGATAGTATGGGATTTGATGGGATGTCAATGAAACAATCTGATCAGGGTGATGGACAGTATAGGATTTGAAGATGGGTCAATGAACAACAATCCTGATCAGGTGATGGGATGTATGGGATTTGATAGGATGGGTCAATGAACAACAACTATCCTGATCAGGGTGATGGGATAGTATGGGATTTGATAGGATGGTCAATGAACAACACAATTTTGATCAGGGTGATGGGATATGTATGGGATTTGATAGGAATGGATCAGTGAACAACATCCTGATCATGGGGTGATGGATAGTATGGGATTTGATGGGACGAGATGGTGAATGAGCAATCAATCACGTGATCGAATGGCAGCTGCACGGACTCGCCCACAACAATCACGTATGGGATTTGAGAATACAGGAGCAACAAAAACAACAAACAACGCAGTTGATGGAAAATTACAACACCTTTTGGCAGAATTGTCTAGTTCCATTCGCCGGAAGGAGAGGGATTTGCATTTGGGTCCATTTGTTTGTTCGTTTGTTTGTTATCTTGGCAAAAAAAATTTTTTTTGACAAGTTGATCGCTTCCGTTTGTTTTGTTTGTTTGTTTATCTGTCCGCTCACCTTTAATCATCTACAGGTCACATTTTTACAACCGCGTCTATCACGAACTTCACAAAATGTTGGTGGTCCGACAGAATCCTATTTATTTTTGAGGCCAAAAGGTCAAAAGGTCTTCATCGGCCAAAGGTCAACACTTTAATCAAAAAAATTTTAATCTTCGATTTTTCATCCGATTCACTTGAAATTTTGAAGAGCATTTGCAAATCACGTCACTGAATTCAACCAGAGATATCATTTTTGAGGTTAACTTAGGCAAAAAGGTCAACATGGGCCAAATTTCTAAAATTGTCATTTTCATCCGATTGACTTGAAATTTGAACAGGATTGCAGATCAGCTACACTGAATACAACACCAATATTTTTTTGAACCTCAAAAAGTCACAACACAGACTTAATTTCTAAAATTGATGGATTGGGCCAAAAACTAGATATCATGATATGTCGACAAGTTGTGGATGAGCGGTGACGAAACTCGGTGGATGGAGTTGGTTCGGTAACAAGAACAAGCCGATTCGATTTTGGTTCAGACCACCCATCAGTGGATACAAAACCGTAAACTGTTCAGCCTGCTGGAGGTATGCGCTCCACCGAGTGACCTTCTACTACTTGTTCTGTTTTGCCAAGTGTCTGCTCTCTGAGTGATTTTTCATTTGCTTGTTCGTCCGCAGCAGATTCAGTGTTTTCCGTCCACAACCTTGTCGGATTGAGACAATTTTTCACCGGACGAGTGACTTCTCATGTAGAATGTTTAAATGATAATTTGACGTCGGAGGTCACGTGTTGTGGCAACGCAGTTTGGAAAAAACCAAAAAAACTTTGTCCTCTGTATCTCTGAAACGCGCACCATGGAAAACTTGAGAACTTGCCACGTGCAAGTACTTCCTCATGGGGATAAGTACGGTTATTTTATGAAGTCATCGATGTGCCTCGTCATGACGTCATAATTGCAGAAGAGACGCCTACACGTGATCAGTATGAAATTTTTTGACGGCATCATCCTCGGATAAAATGGTCCGTAGAAAAAAATAATTGATGACGTCGTCCACGTGACTCAGCCGCCATAGTTGGTTTTTTTAAACCTTGCAAAAATCTTCTCTGAAATGGCTGAACAGGTCGAGGCGAACTTTACACTATGACCGCCTATGCCAGAGAGAACAAAAGGTTCACACATATGACATCATAGGTCACGTGGCCTGGCAACAACATTGGAAATTTACCCTAAAACCTATAAAAAAAAAATCTTCTCCAGACGGCTGGACAGATCGAGGGAAACTTCACCACAAATGTCCCACAAGCTTTGGGTGTAAACGTTTGCTTGAGGAATAATTGATCGGTCAACATGGTTTGGCAGTCATATTGGATTGAAAGAAAATGTTAAACGTTTTCTCCGGAATCGGCTTCATCAATCGACGTGAAAACTTCACAACCATTATCTGGTAGTGACGGGAAACACATGTTTAAAATTCAACTTGATCGGACGCATGGTCCTGCATGGCAAGCAATTAATTTTAATTTTTTTGATCTGGGTTATTTTTGTTTTTTTTATTTTATTTAAATAACTTGGCTCACTTGGCTGTGCCTGGATGGGTTTGAGGGTCGAGGAGCAGCAGCTAAATGTGAATCCTCTCCAGGTTCCTCCGCTAAACTTAATCTTTGCTTTTTCCTTGTTCGGTCCTCTGTGACTCCAAATGGCCAGGACTCGTACCTCTTTGGTCTTCATTTGATTTTGAATTGAATTAATTTTAATCCCATTCTAAATTAAATTGAATAATAATTGAAAAAAAACGTCATGGGTCCAGGGTCAGGTGTCCGATCAAAGTGGGACGTCTTGTACCGGTCATACACTGCCAAGCAGTTATAAAGTGACGGTTCTAAGTTATTGCTGTTTTTAATTACGTAACACACCAGGACACAACACACACAAACAAGGTCCTGGTGAGGGTCTGCAATCTCTGATTGCTCTTTTTCTTGTTCATTATGCGGCATGTTTTATGACGATATGTGAAGCGGAGAGAGAGAGAGAGAGAGATGAGAGAGAGAGAAGTAGGAACGCACAAAATAGGCAGATAGACAAGACACTCTTGCTTTTGTTGATCGTGGTGTAAACAAACATACCCGCAGTCTTTCATTGACACTCAAAAGTAGGAGGCATCCTTCCGCCGTCTTGTTTCTCTTTGTTTCTTCTGTTTTTGACGCATGATATCCTGAACTGTGTCACATGGACGATCTGTATTAGAGCCGAATCAACTCAAATCTGCACAGAGCCGTAAAGTAATGGGACAAAACCGACTTGACGTTCACCAATCCAACGTTGGCCGCCCGCGAAGCACCAATCCAACAGCTTTATAGTCAAAGGCCGAAAAAATGAAACCGTAGAACGAACCACTCGAGGTGCGTGCCGCCCCTTCTGACGCGTGATGCCAGGAAGACAATCTTTTCGCTAACCGAAACGCACGCAACGCGTTACGTGTTGTTGACGCTGGCTTCATGTTAATCCTTACACTGCACAAGACAAAGAAAGCCGAGACGTACGTGTGGCATCTCATACTGGAATCCGCAGATTATGTCCAGAACTAGGCCCAGGATGAGACGTTGGTTTCCATCGACAAATGTCGTGTGCGCCCATGTTCTCAAGGTGACAACTTCTGATGCCTGAGAAATCGCAGAGGCGATGTCCACATTTTCGAGGTTGTGTGATTACGCATCGTGCCTCCGTTGGTTTACCCTGAAAAGAACGCATGGTATAACATAGGGTTTGCAATGAAAGGTACGAAATGACACAACACCGATGCTCCTTGGATTAAATGAGACGACCGTGTACACTTCTCATACTTAGCAATTGTTATCAACAAGTAACGAGCACCCGCTCCAATCCCCCCCTGTCTGAGACAGGGGTGTCCAGTAAACCACTTGCACCTGCAGCACGTGTTAAGCAAACTTTACCCGTCCCAGGTTGAGTGCTGCGACGACGGTATCTCGTGTTTTTGGTCGCTGTCTCTCCAATGGTACATGAATCACTCAGGAAATTAAAAAATTCTAGCGTCCGATCGTCACCCAAAAACGCGAATCAATTCGTCGCTTGTCACACAGACAACCTGTCCACCATATTTCGGTGAACCCGTCTGAAGTTTTTGAGAGAATTCCTGCTCACAGACCAGACAGACGACAGAGAATATGATGATTCATTTATTGTTTTTGATGGGAACAGGAGGACGCCCAGAACAGCAATCCTATAGCGGAAATGGAAGCGGAGGCTTCTTGCCCAAAGGAACACCATGACGCAATCAGCATGACGACGCTTTTGAGAAAGTGTATTTTCGAATGGGCCGAACGGAGAAAAAAAATCGATGGATCTGTCAGTAACATTTCGATGCCATAAGTGAAATTGCAAGACGTCCTTCAGCCGACGGCTTTGGTGAGACGGCGAAGCGTCAACAGGAGTCGTAAAACGAAACGAACAGAGACAGACGAACACAAAAGACACCGTCCTTCGTACTTACAAGAATTTGATTAGCGTTTATGTCCATGCACGGAACTCCGTGGTGTATGAATGGCAAAGACATATTTGCCACTTCCACCTCCCAGAAAATACAGCACTGCGTACGGTACGCATACAAAGGCCTCGATCGGGCCGGAAACATACGCGGCACTCTCTCCGCACAACATTCCAGCAACTTGATGAGCAGCGCTGTCCGTTGCGTAGATCTGCTGTGAGATTCTAGATCTCGACAAGAGGTGGGCCTAAATGTGAAGTTAACACGTGAAGTCTCTGTAACAGCTCCGTGCTGAAGCTGCAAGAAAACAGTTACATGTCGCACATGTTAGCGTGAGAGAGGTTCACGGACCGGGTCAGCAACGAGGTAGCAAATTTAAATAAATAATAAATTTCGGTAATTTATGAACCGATAATATTATCACGTCTTCAAAGACAGGAAATTTCACACGGTCATCCAAGTTGGTCCGAAAGAAACAATTCACAACCCTGGAGCGTGACGGCGTTAGTGTTTCGGAATCCCACTCCTGACACCACGTAGGGATCACTGGTATTTGCAGCAAGAGCAGCGTCACGGTCTCTCGAGATCACACGACGTGATCCAAATCGAGCTGCAAGAGTATTCATCGTATTTCCAAAAACCCCGAAACCAATCAATGACGATGGAGCAGGAAGTGCTTCACATGAACAGCAAGGTCGTTGACGTGGAAACTGCTTAGGGAAGTTCGTTTTGCATTTTAAAGAGAAAACGATGTTCACAGTGAGTGTATAAAACCATGGGAACTTAACTCCCACACTTCCAGACTCACCGCTGACCTTACCTTCGGACACTGCTGATCTAAACCGCAATATAAATAATAAAAAGTACACCAAAAAAATAAAGAGATCTAACTAGTAGCGGCTAAAGTCAGGTGAGGCTACGACTACGTAACCCTATGTGTGTACTGATAAATGCGTACAAATCCCCAATATCGGATGCTCCAACGCGTCACAGACCAACCCACAGGTAAGGTCTTGTTGTGGGGAGGTGCCGTGGATTTTCAACGAATCATGGAGTAAAGGTTCAAGCAGAGAAAGATTCCGAGTCCACAGGAAGTAATAGAGGGGAGCACTCGGAGGTGCAAAAACCTCCGCCGGCCATTACTGCTGGGGTCACTCAGTGAACCTTATATCTTATTCATAAATATGTCAACAGTGCGACAAGTTTATAGTTCTTTCTCCAACTTTTTTTGTTGGGGGGGGTTGGAAATCCTTAAAACATGTAAAAATGCAAAAAAATCGAAATTTTGTTGAAAAAAAAGTTGCAAAATTTTTTTTTCTCTTAACAATTTTTTTTTTGGTTGGGGGGGGGGTTGAAAGCACTTAAACATGTAGAAATGCAAAAAAATTTTTTTTTCTTTTTCGTTGGGGGGGGGGGGGTAAACCAATTTTTTTTGGGGGGGGGGGTTTGGAAATCACTTAAATATGTAGATATGCAAAAAAAAATATTTTTTTTTTTCTCATATATATTTTGTTTGGGGGGAGGGGTTTGGAAATCACTTAAAATATGTAGGTAATCGCAAAAAAGTAAAAAAAAAAATTTTTTTTTTCAGCGAAAATTTTTTGGGGGGGGGGTTAACAATTTTTTTTTGGGGGGGGGGGTTGGAAATCACTTTAAACATGTAAGAAATGGCAAAACAAAAAAATCTTTTTGGGGGGGGGGGGTGAAATTTTTTGTGCGGGGGGGGCGGGGGGGTGAAGTTGGAAATTCACTTAAAAAAAACAACAGTAAGAAGAATGCAAAAAAAAAAAAAAATTTTTCTCTAAATTTTTTTTTTGGGGGGGGGGGGGGGGGGGGGGGGGGGGGGGGGGGGGGGGGGGGGGGGGTTGGAAATTACTTTAAAACATTGTAGAATGCAGAAAAAAAAAGAAATTTTTTTTCTTCTAACATAATAACAATTTTTTTTGGGGGGGGGGGGGGTTTGGAAATAGCACTTAAAAAAAAAACATTAGGTAGAAATCATATTCCAAAAAAAAAAAATTTTTTTTTGGGGGGGGGGTAACAATTTTTTTTTTTTAGGGTGGGGGGTTGGAAATCTCACTTAAACAATGTAGAAAATCAAAAAAAAAAAAAAAAAATTTTCAAATTTCTTCAAAATGGCCGCCAAGCGGCCATATTGATTGGATTTTGGTAGGAGAGGAGCCAGTCCAAAATCTAATGGCAAGTGATCCTTGGAGGACCAATACCCCTAACCACGCCACCCAAGTTGTCGTTAGTCGAAATTCCGGGTACGAGGAGTTTTTCCGGTTACAGTTCACAAACAAACAAAACAAACTACAAACAAAAAAAAAACACAGAAAGGGGTGAAAACATAACTCATAACCACTTCGATGGCGGAGGTTAATAAAAGGGGAGAGAGGAAAAGAAGGAGGGGGAGGTGGGGGCCTCATCACGGTGGTACAAACATCCTACCAGCCATCACTCTACCGATGGGCTCAAAGAAGTGAGCAGCACTCTCTGATCGAGTCAACATTCCTCCTTCACTGGCTTTTTTTCCCGCCCAATCGCGACACCCTCAAACTGCTGGCTGGATTTCTCCATACGCCGAAGTCGATGACTATCGATTGTGGGCCGGCAGGCGATGAGAGGGGCGCGACATACCACCACAACACATTCAACATGAGATAATCACGGAAAAGTACAGAGGGACGAGTAATATTCAAGGCAATCGTACTCTCTTCAGGATGACGGCGGACATAGAGAGACCACGGATGATGGTACATGAGATATCAGGAGACCATTGTTTGTTCTGCTTGTTAACTGAGTCGAAGACGAACTAATTATGGATCGAATGACAACGCGCGAGTTTAACGCTGATGGCAAAGAAAAAATCTCATTTCAATCCATTTACAACAACGATTCACAAATGAGGGTTCATTTGTGGTTACATATTGACTCAGTTTTAACAATCAATTAGGCCTAATTTACACATTGACCTTAAGTTTATGTTGGCGGGATGAGGCGTGCCGTCGGCAGAACGGGTGTGGCTTTCTCCCTGCCAGCTTCATTGACAGCAGCCTCCCAGTGTTGTGTCTACTGGGTTCTCCGCCCTGATTCTTGTGGTCCCCGCCTTTTATAACCTCGCCCACCGACGTCACAGATGAAGATTCACAGCCCTCTTCCTCCCTCTCACCATTCGCCCGTTACTCGGCTATTGGGCAGGATGATCACCTTCCACTGACCTTTCACCAAATTTGCAAAGTGACAGGGCCCCTGCGAAAGCCTCGAAAGTTCTCCCACCTAAGCT
>JAXMNL010000319.1:11797-24785 GCA_035128595.1 Eptatretus atami | reverse complement strand
GCATTCGTCCTGAGTTCCCTCAATGTCCTCCCGATGCCCTCAAGTGCTTCATCTGCATCGCTGCAAGCTTCCCCCTTTCGTGATACGCCAGTGATTCTTGGAAACATCGGAAGGAGTCGAGAGGTAGCGCATAAAATTATAAAACACACAGTGCAAGGAGCGTAAACTTGACCTGGTACAGCGTGCAAGTGAGAGCGTGTGAGCAGAGTATGCAGAACCGATAAGTAACCTGTAATACGAATGGTCGTCGTATCAGTGGTTGAACAATGTTGGCTTACACCTGGGATAAAGCGCGGTGGAAAATAAAGGATCAATCGGAATTAGGTGAGGTAGTGAATTTAGGTGAGAGTGTGCATCTGAATCTATCACTAGGTCATATCATCTAAACACACTTGCGAAAGTAAACATGCCATATTTGTGTATCTGAGATATCCGATAAGTAGTATTTTGGATATTGGACTCATCATGCTACAAACACTTCCAGAATATTAATCATAGAACTGGGAATGACTAAACCGGTCTAGCAATTATTGGACGGAGAGTTGGTGATGGGATCGCGATCGGTAATGTGCGGGTGATATTCGGAAAGAGTATAGAGCATAGAACGAGAGGGTCAGTGAGAAGTAGATAATTCAACCACTCAAGGTGAGAGTTCGTCTTAGAGAGTCTCACAATTTTCAATAACGTGGAACACGCACACACCTCTAAGACAGAGCACAAGAATGGAAATTGAAGGGCAACATTACAAATAATTCAGATGAACTCTGCGAGCAATCTCCACTTAGCAGCGGACGGAGGAAGTGTAGGTGTCGGTGTGGTGTAAGAAGGTAGGCGTGTCGCCGGAGGTAGAGGAGAGCATGAACAGTAGTGAGGGACGCATGCGTAGTTTGTGAGAAATATCGTCTCTTATTATATTTTCACAATTTACAAGGACTCGCATCCCATCGGGTCAGACACATGTAATGGAAAGGAGAGGGCATTCTATAGTGTTCAGGGAGAGATCATAACGTATGGGATTGGAAGATAAGGACGGGATGCAATGAACAAACAATCAATTCTTGATCGAGAGGGTGCGATAGATCGATTAGGACGGTAATTGAAGGATCTAGGAGAGTAGAACACACAAAAGAATCAATACGCTACAAGCTGATGCAGTATTTCTAATAGGATATGGATAATTTCGGGTTCCTGCGTGAATGACTTTGTGAAATAAGGTATGGATGGTGTGACAATGGATCATCATCTACGGAGTGTACAGGGTGGAGAGGTAAGTGCAAACCCTGAGAGCGATGGGTTCATATGAACAGATACTACACGATAAGCAGTGTGGTGCATAAGGTACAACCATTAGCATGTTCTAAAATTTGTGCGAATTGAGAGGATTGCGTAGATCCGAACAACAACAACTGTACGAGGGAGATGGGACAGTATAGGATTTGTAGAGGATGGGTCAATGAACAACAACAGATCAGAGTCAGTGGGTGAAATTGGATGAATATGAGGATTGTAGGATGGGTCAATGAACAACAAACAATTTTTGATCAGGTGATGGCTATATATAGGATTTGTGAAGGATGTCAATGAACCAATCTGAACTTTCTACAAGGGTGATATTGAGGCAGGAGTTGAATTGCGGATTTTTGGAAGACGGGTCAGCTTCTGACATGGACAACACGCTAATCACGCAGTCGATAGTGCATCCTGTATATTGGTGATTTTGTTGATCGAAGGATTGGTGAGAGCATCACTATACACCTATCTGATCTCAGGAGATGGGATACTGTTCTGGGATCTATGATAGGTATTTGGGATCAAGTGAAACAAGAAACTAAGTCTGTGATCCAGGGTAATCCATGGATAGTTTGTGGGATACTGATAGGATGGTCAAGTGAACACAACAATCTCCTGAAACACTCTAAGAACAGTTGATCGGGAAGAGAGTGTCTGGGCTCTGAAGAAGCACCCGGCCTCATTGAACAGACTACACCTTTGATTCCAGACGATGGCGATAGTCCTGGGATTTGAGATGATGGTTCTAGTGCGAACCAACACACACCCTGACCAGCACGTGCTGGAATGCCTCTGGGGATTTCTAGCAGTAGTACTACTTGTGGTTCTTTCGTAATCAACAATTCCTCTGACAAGAATAGCTATGGAGGAGAGGATGGGTCACCTGAACAATCAACAATCCTGACATGTCCAGGACGATAGAAACTTGATCAAATCTATGTTATTTCTGAGAAAAAGAACGGGGTCCATTTGAAGAACCAACACCTAGAGCACTAGTTGAAGAGATCACAAGTATGCGCGATTTGGAGAAGAATGTGGTCAAATGAGCCACCAACTCTGATGACAGCTGTGAGTGGGTATAGAGATAGTATAGTGTAAGTTTGTTGATAGGATGGGTCAAATTGTCAAGGATCTAATTACTGGTGTAAGCATTGCGCGGGCCACACCTGAAAAGAGGCTGAATTGCATTGACACACCCAGGGTAGCACCCAACACACTACCCCGAACAATTCATGAATCTAGCAAGGAGTAAATCTGGAGGTAATTGGGAATTTTGACGAAAACATACGCAACGAAAAAATCTACTAGTATTATTGGCCGAGGGGGTTTTTGGTGCGGAACAGGTCAGACGGGCGGGATGAGAGGGATTGCTCAATATGGGGCGGGGTCGACAACAATCATCGGATCAGGGTGAAGTTCGAGGGAGTAGTGTGAGTTCTGAGAGGCTAACACATGAAACCAACAAACAACTTTTGGATTACGCTTAGTGACTTGATTTAGGTATACGTGAGTGGCAATTTTGAGAGGAATTGTGTTATTATTAAAAATCACACAAAGCTGCAATTTAGGCAGTGAGTGATGTATCAATATGAGAGATCAGACGGAGCTAACAAAAGACCACAAAACAACTGAGGTGATCGGAAACCGGTAAAATCATTAGCAGAATCTCCGTCTCTGGTATCTCAACATCTCTCAAACTTCTCCAGAAGGCCGAAAGCGTATTTCTGCGCCTATTGGGATTGCCTTTTTCCTAGTACCTAG
The DNA here is from genome assembly GCA_035128595.1 of Eptatretus atami. Lineage (NCBI taxonomy): Eukaryota > Metazoa > Chordata > Myxini > Myxiniformes > Myxinidae > Eptatretus > Eptatretus atami. Next base: position 21,734 of record JAXMNL010000319.1, on the reverse strand, counting down.
CAATTGATGGTGCGAGCTGCTCTTGAAATAGCACCCTTCAAATCTAGGCACAATACCCCATCTGTCTGGCTCTTGCTTCGCAGAAACTATGTCAAAGTCGCTAGGAAGCTAAAACAACCTCAACGCCCGAATTTTCTACATTACATCTAATTCGCGATAGGGTGAGATGAAGGCACATATTCTATGCGTTACGTGTGCTTCACGAAAAATACTGGGACCGGAGACAACCCAAATGATTTCACGGGAATCTCCTGACGCTAATAGGACACGCATGAGGACAAGTCGCCTCTACAAGTGTGTCGAGTCAGACAGTACGTAAAGAAAATGCTAAAGAAAAAAATATTCATAGCCACGACAATCGAAGCTAGAGTTCTATAGCGCAATTCTTCTTCGGTCCATGAGATGAAATAAGCCAATAAATCAATGTAGCAGGCCTCATATGTCAACAAAATAAATATCCATGCGCAGAGCAAGGAGATAGGTATTTAAGTACGAGTACAACCTGTCGAACATTTCAGAAACGGTTATTGCGATTCAAGCATTAAGAGAACAAGGATCACTGAGATGTTGATCGATGAACGGTGTATAATTGGTGGTACAATGTAGGACATAAGCATTGTTACACAAACAATGAAATGGTCCGCTATGCGCACCCATCTCGAAGCTCCGTATCGACTCTCAGCATCGAAGATAACACTAAAACGTAAACTGAGCTGTACTAAACACATTACTTGTGCGCTGACCATATAAATACAATACACCGTCCTGAAATCAGGTCTTCAGCGAGGGCACGCGGGGTAGTATAAATGTTACTTTGGCCCAGACTGGAGAATAGACTTACAGGCAACACGATACTAATAAAAGTAAAATCTTCAGCGAACAGTATATCAATTGAGAAAATTACCCTAAGCGGACTGACCATCATGGTTAAGAAGATACAATTCATGATACATGCCTGTGAGAAAAATTCACAAGCGGTGTTCTGGCGTGAAGAGACTAAGAGTAAAACGCTGTGAAATAAAATGTACATATTATTAGGTATTTATTCCACATGTCAGAATATCACATAGCAGTCACATATGGTATCAATGAAAACATCGGCTACACACGCAGTCGGCACCACTAGCGTATGTCGCATCCAAGGACGACAGCAATGCAAAGACCGTAGTACGCAAATCAGGACTTGGTCTCTTGTTATCTTTTGTAGATGCAATTTGTTCTGTTTACAGCTATAAACTGAAAATTAATGTGATATAAATACTAATATATATTTTTACAAGCTATAACAGATTTCATCAAGTCTCGATTGTTTGCATATGATATGTTTCAAGGACATGTCTGGTCTGACCTCGATCGCCATGATACACGTGCTTAGCAGTGTCAACATGAGCTGAGGTGTGCAACCCGGGCTGTCTACTCATATCGAAGAGCGCCAACATGGTGGAAATAGCATTCTGTGCGGATACAACACCATCCCCCTCACCCGCATCTAGCCCTAATCTTTTGACGTAAAAGCCTCGATCATATAAGCGCTCACAAGTCTAAGCATCGGCCAACCAGCGTCAACACACTATGGCCGAATTTCTCAAAATTGTCAATATCCTAACATAATTCCGATGCAATTGAAATTCTAGACAAAAAGAATCAGTGCCGATCAGCCTACACATGAGATGAGGCAACCACTCAGCGTTATTTTGTATGCTCAGTGTCTAAATACCACACAAAGCAAACATCACGACCTTAACATTGTTTCAAATTTGCTCAGAGCCATGGGCGCGCGAGCAAAAACTATCACAAATAGGACGACTGTCGCAATTGACATTTCCTCGACTAAGTAGTAGGAGTGAATCGTTGTAACCATCATAACTTTCGGTAGATAAATGAGATTTGGGTTCGGTACAAGGTATCTACAAAGGGCCGAGAATTTCGAACTCGTTTCTGGTTCAGCATACTAAACACACATAAATTTAAGGAGTTGGTATACAAAGAAGCAAACACTGTTCACGACCTGCTAGGGAAGGTAATGAAGGCGCTCCAAGCGAGCGGCGACACGATCTCTGTGTTCTGTTTGCAAGACTAGGAGTCGCATCGGAATCGCAGTTGAGTCTCTTGGTGATGTGCCGTAGACTATAATGAGGCTTTTCTCTGTCGGCTGAAGTAGATTAGCTCTACGTAAATCATTGTAATGCACACATAAACCAGAAAAAACATGATGTGTAAGTGTAGCAGTTGAAGAAGCCAGATTGTCGGGAGGACAAACTCGGTTTCAGCCGGAATGACAGTATTGTATGAATCTGTCAAACTAGCGAGTATGTGGTTATAGAACGAATATGACGTCAGAGGCTCACCGTGAGTGAAATCAAATCGGTCCATTGGTGGTATGGAAAAACAAAAACAATATGTTATTCGACACACTCTCACTGCTACGACTACGTATACCACCATAATAAAACCCACAAGGAGCGCAAATGCGGCTAAGGCAAAACATGCTGAAGAGAGATCATGGTCAGCAAACTGACGACAACGTGGCGATTACAAGAGCAACTACCGCAAGGAGAGGATATTGAGGTATTTGAGATATATTGGATTTGTTTATGGAAGATCATTATGGGCCTCGAGTTATAGTACGTGCATCTAGATAGATTGCGAAGCTGAGATCGTACGCGAATGCGAGACTAGTAAGTCAATTATTTAGTTCAGTCTCAGGAGAGAAAATTTAAAATTGAAAGATAGGGTATTCATACAGATAAACAAATCCATCATTGGGACACGACGGGCCCATCGAGTAGTTTGATTCAGTTTTTTTCGAGCAACTCTTCTAATAAAAAAATCTTTCTCTGAAATGGCTGAACAAGCAAAGTGGTGTGTGATAGCTTAACACGTATGACAGGGCTATCGCATGGACCCATAACAGCAAAGTAGCACAAATATCCTGATTTTTCACTCCTCCAGCAGTAGTTAAGGGTAGAAATCTATAGGTCACGCAGGGTGGCGCAGGCATACAAGGCCAATCTGCTATTGTCTACATCATAAGACCCTTATAAAAATGTGCTCCCAGACCATCGTGCGACAGGCACTCAGATGACAGGGCAAAGTATACATCACAATAATGCTGCTATAAGCTTGGCTGTCAACTCAGTGTGAGTGAATAAATGGACAAGAACAGCCAATTCTAGTGTTTATGGCCGTCACTATATTTGCTCTGTTTATATGAAATATGTTCTTACTCTTTTCTCTGGAATCGTTATTTCAGCCTTGAGTGAAATCAACTTGATCGCGAAACACCGCTAGTGTCGGTAACAGTCCTCTAGCTGAGAACGGGTTTAATTATTTTCGTGATTGTCTGCCGGTGACTTCGAGCTTGTTATTCCTCATGATCAAGTTTAAATATATTACTGGGACTGACAAGGAGCTGTGCTCTCGCACTGGTTCTCGGAAGGGGTGAAAAGAGAAGATCAGCAAGCTGATTGTAGAATCTTGCAGCAAACGTCCAACCGAGCTCAGCTGGACTCCATCCATAGGCTTATCTTCTCGTCTGGCTCTATATATCAGCGACTCGTGACTTCTGTAATAGACACAATCGACTAAGCCGCTGCTTTGCTGATGGATCGTTACCTACTATCCGGAATCGGTGCTGCTTATTTTTGAATATGGACCACATCTCCAGATTTTTTGTAGAGGTGAGTAATGTACAGAAATATAAAAATTAAATAGTACTATCAATGGAGAATTTTGAATTCTATAATACCAATAACATAGAAGAGAAAAAGCGGCAGGTGGGGGGTGGTGGGTCAGGGTGGGCGAGGGATCAATAAGCTGTGCGGACCAGTCTATGGATGCCACGTAATGTCAGAATAAATACTAGACACTGACGAGCAAGTCTATATCAAGTCATCGCTCAGTTATAAAGTGAGGCTAGTTATGCTGTATTAATTACGTAACACACAAGGACACAAACAGCACACAAAAACCCACAAAAAGTCCGGTAGGGTCTGCAATCTTCTGAGTGCCTTTTTCTTGTTCATTATGCCGAAGGTTTCATGACGACATGTGAAGCGGAGAGAGAGAGAGAGGAGATAGGAAAGCACAAACAGGCAGACAGACAGACACCTTGCTCTTGTTTATCGTGGTGTAAACAAACATACCCCGCAGTCTTCATTTGACACCAAAGTAGGAGCGCATCCTTCGCCCGTCTTTTTTCTTTGTTATCTTCTGTTTTGACGCTGATATCTGAACCTGTTCACAGGACGATCTGTATTAGACGAATCGACCCAAATCTGCACAGCCGTAAAGTAATGGGACAACCGACTTAACGTTCCACCAACACTGCCCAACACCAGTTATAGTCAAGGCCGAAGAATGAACCAGACGAGACCACTCGAAGGTGCGTGCGCTCCCTCTGAACCGTGATGCCAGGACGACATCTTTGCCAACCAAACCACGCACGCGTTACGTGTGTCGCTGCTTGGCTTCATGTAATCCTTACACTGCACAACAAACAAGCCAGGAAGTACCTGTGGCACACGTGTGGCATCTCATACCTGGAATCGCAGGATTATGGTCCAGACGAGGCCCATAATGAGACGTTGGTTTCCATCGACAAATGTCGTGTGCGCCCATGTTCTCGAGGTGCAACTTCTGACGCCTGAGAAACCGCAGAGCGATGTCCACATTTTCGAGGTTGTGGATACGCATCGTGCCTCTCGTTGGTTTACCCTAAAAAGAGAGCATGTGGTGCATGGGATTGCAATGAAAGGTACGCAATGTGCAAACACCATGCTCCTTGGATTAATGGAGATCGACGTGACACTCTGCATGACTTACAATGTTTATCACAAGTACGAGCACCCGCTCCAACCCCCCCCCCTGTCTGCAGCAGGGGTCAGCAAACCACTTGCACTGCAGCACGTGTACAAGCAAAAATTTAACTCGTCCACACGTGTTGAGATTCGTGCTACACGGATCTCGTTTTTTGGTCTTTTCTCTCAATGGTTGAAGCAGAAAACCGAATCAATTCGTCCTTGTCACACAGCCAACCTGTCCACCAAGTTCATCTGAATCTGTCCATAAGTTTTTGAGATATCCTGCTCACAGACAGACAGACAAATATGATGATATTATATAGTATTGATAGGACAGGAGGACCCCAGAACACAATCCATAACGAATGAAGCTGCAGTCTTCGCCCAAAGGAACACCATGACGTCATTCAGCATGACGACAGTGACGTTTGAGAAAAGTGTATTTTCGAATGGGCCGAACGGAGACAAAAAATCGATGATCTGTCAGTACATTTCGATGCCATAAGTGAAATTGCAAGACGTCACTTCAGCCGACGGACTTTTGAGGACGCGCGAAGCGGTCAGACAGGAGATCGTAAACGGAAACGGACACAGACAGACGAACACAAAAAGACACCGTCTTGTATTACAAAGATATTATTATGAGTGATCTCCAATCCGGAACTCACGTGGTGTATGAACGTCAAAAGAATATTTTCACTTCCCTCCCAGAAAATACAGCACTGCTAGTTCACTAACAAGGCCTCGATCGGGCCGGAAACATACCAGGCACTCTCCCGACAACACTTCCAGCAACTTGATGAGCACGTGTCCGTTGCATAGATCTGTGTAGAGATCTGAGATCTCGCAAGAGGTGGAGGCTAAGTGTGAGTTAACCCACTTGGTGAAGGTTTTCTTCTGTACAGCTCGTGCTGAGCTGCAGAAAACAGTTAACATCGCACATGTTAGCGGAGAGAGGTTCACGGACCGGGGTCGCACGAGGTGACGCAATAAATTTTTTCATTTCAATAAATAAAATTTCGGTAATTTGACCAACTAGTACGTGCCCGTACGTGCGTGGCCGTACGTGCAAAAAAAAAAATTAAAAATAAAAAAACCTTTCAAACCGCGTGCCAGAAACAACCACACAGGCCGTTCCTTCGCTCTCGCGTGCCCGTACGTGCGTGGCCGTACGTGCAAACCAAAAAACAAAAAAACAACTTTCAACAACCACACAGGCCGTTCCTTCGCTCTCAGTACGACGACTGGATTGGGGCATCGTGTTTATCTATAAATGCAGATAGTAAATCGAGAAATTATTAGAATACAGTGTCATCACTATCCGGAAGTGGTGCGTGCCCGTACGGAATGTTCACATGCATTCCACGAATTATCGCTTGCATTGAAGTAACAACTGCTGTGATACTAACACACACACAGAGTAATTAAAATCCAAATTAAAATCAAGTTTACCTCCCTGTCTTTGCTTGCCATGACATCGCTGCCATTGACCATTGCCACTCCTACGCCACGGTAACTAAATGGCGCCCTTTCCCCATCGGCCACGCCTAGCAGCAACGTGTCTTGTCATTGGTTTGGTAAATAAATGGCCGCAGCAACGTGTCTTGTCATTCGTTTGGTAAATAAATGGCCATAACTTGGGAACACTTGTCCGATTAATATCAAACCTTGAAAAGGCACATACTCAGGTCCCCAGCAATATACTGGCAAGTTTCAATTAGATCGGACCAGTGGTTGTTGAGAAACAGCGGTCACAGACACAACACACACACACCACACACCACACACCACAACACACCACACACACACACACACACCGCACTGCTGGAATTATAGATAGTATAGATTATCACGTCTTCAAAAGGCAGAAATTCCACGGTCATCCCAAGTTGTCCCGAAAGCAAAACAATGTACAACATGAAGCGTGACCGGCGTTACGTGCGGCCGGAGCCGGCGGCAGGGAGATTGTTCCCTTCTTGAAAGTTATTAGTGAACCAGGATTATTACTTCGACCCAATTCTTCCGGGACTGCCTTGGTTTCCAGAAGCTGAATAGTCGAAATCTTTAATTCAACCTCGAGTCGGATTTGAACCGTAACCTCTGAACGAGCAGCGGTTCACCTAATGGCTCCTCACTTTGAACTGTGAGTCCGAATTGTGGAACAGAAATCTCCACATGGAGGCGGGGTTCGTATCCCACTTCTGACACCACTTAAGATAACTGGTTTATTTCAGGCACGAGCAGCGTCGCCGGTCTCGCGAGAACACACGTGTGCAAATCGAGCTGCAAGAGTATTCATGGTATTTCCAAAACCCGGAAACCAATCACATGACGTGGAGCAGGCACACACCAACCACAGGTGAGCTCTGTTGTGGGGAGTGCCGTGGATTTACGACATCAGAGTGAAGGTCCAAGCAGAGCAAATTCCGAGGTCCACGGGATTAATAAAAGGGAGAGAGAAAGAAGGAGGTGGGGGCTCATCACGTGGTACACCATCCTTACCCTCAGCTCTTTTATCCGATGGTGCTCGAAGAAGTGAGCGGCACTCCTCTGATCGTCACTTTCCTCCTTCACTGCTCCGCCACGATCGCGCACACCTCATTCTGCTGCTGGATCTCCATACCCCGAAGTCGAAGACTGTCGACGTGGCCGGTCAGCGATGAGAGGCGCGCCACTACACCACATATCAACATGATACATCACACGAAGTACAGAGGGACGAGTCTTTCAAGGCAAATCGTACTCTCTCGGATGGACGACGGACATCAGAGAGACACGGATGATGTACGTGAGATACAGGAAGTCATTCGTTTGTCTGAGCTTGTTAACTGAGTCGACAACTAATTATGGATCGACGATACCGAGGAGTCACGTGATGGGAAAAAAACAATCCATTTCAATCCATTTACAACGATTAACAAGATGAGGTTCATTGTGGTTACCACAGTTGACTGAGTTTACCATTGGCTGAAGTTACCACAATGGTCTAGTTTACCACATTGGCCGAATGTACCACATGGCCTAGTTACCACATTGGCTGAAGTTTACCACATTGGCTGAAGTTACCAAATGGCCTAGTTTACCACAATGGCTGAAGTTACCACAAAGCTAGTTTACACATTGGCCTAGTTTACCACATTGGCCTTGTTAACCAAACATTTGCCTAGTTTACAACATTGGTTGAAGTTACCATATGGCCTAGTTTATCACAATGGCCTAGTTAACCACATTGCCTAGTTTACAACATTGTTGAAGTTACCATAATGGCCTAGTTTACACAATGGCTGAAGTTACCACAATAGCTTAGTTTACCACATTGGCTATTTACCACATTGGCCTTGTTAACCACATTTGCCAGTTACAACATTGGTTGAAGTTACCATAATGGCCTAGTTTATCACAATGGCTGAAGTTACCACAATAGCTTAGTTTACCACATTGGCCTATGTTTACCACATTGGCCTTGTTACCACATTTGCCTAGTTTACAACATTGGTTGAAGTTACCATAATGGCCAAGTTTATCACAATGGTGAAGTTACCACAATAGCTTAGTTTACCACATTGGCCAGTTACAACAACAATGGCCTAGTTAACCACAATGGCCGAGTTAACCACATTGCGAGTTTTAACAATGGCTGAAGTTTTCACATGACGTAGTTTACCACATTGGCCTAGTTAACCAATAGCCGAGTTACAACAATGGCCTAGTTAACCACAATGGCCTAGTTACCACATTGGCCTAGTTTATAACAATGGCTGAAGTTTCACAATGACGTAGTTACACATTGGCCTAGTTAACCATATTGGCCGAGTTTACAACAATGGCCTAGTAACCACAATGGCCTAGTTAACCACATTGGCCGAGTTTATAACAATGGCTGAAGTTTCCACAATGCGTAGTTTACACATTGCCTAGTTTACCACATTGGCCTAGTTTACCACATGGCCGGTTAACCAACATTGGCCGAGTTAATGTGCTAGTTTACCACATTGGCCTAGTTAACCACATTGGCCGGGTTACCACATTGGCCGAGTTAACCAACATTGGCCTAGTTAACCACATTGCCTAGTTTACAAACATGGCCTAGTTTACCACGTTGACCTAGTTACAACAAGCACCTTTCCTTTCCACATCGGGGGGAGCGGAGAGATTGTTGGGAGGAGGGGGAGGATGATATGAAAGAGTAGGCTCGGCTCGGGTCGGGGTGTGTGAAGGGACACGAGATTTCCATCCGCACCGAGTGATTACATCCCATAAAAGGCCGGAGGTTCACAAACACCTTTTTCTGACACCACGGGAATACCACGTGGTTATAAAGTATGACGTCACGAGTTTAAAAATACCTTTTCTCGGAACAAACCCGACAGGACTGAGTGATGATCACCGATAAAATGTCACCTTCCAAACTCGGTGGTGAAACGAAACTCGGTGGTGACACAGCAGCCTCTTCTTTATTTTTTTTTACATCGACGAAACGAGTTGGAAATCAAAAAGTAAAACCTTCAACACAAATTGTTTTCCACATATCTCGTGAGAAAGGTTTATAACGGAAATTTAACATGATCTTATTTTGAGAATCATTAAACAAACAACAACAAACGGATCCTCCAGGATGTGACGTCGCCTGTCATGGAAAGTAGTTCCTGCGGCTTGATCCGGATCGCGTTGATCTCGCGAGACCCGCATTGCTACTTCCGTTTGGAATAAGACGGCCGTCTTACCGTGACGTACAGCAACCCCTTCCGGGTTCGATTCCTAGAATCCAAGGCTTCCTGCACGATCCCCCAAATCCTTTTGTTCCATTTTTCTCCCGTTTGTGGAAACGACTTCCTGAGGCTGTTCAAGCCCACTCTTCCCTCCACGGCATTAAAATGCGGTTAACCACCACGACCTCCTCCACCTCATGTGCACCACATAACCCAACCTGTTGCTTGCAGGTTCCTGCGTTTCCTTCCCTCTTCTCTCTCCTGTCCGTTCATCCCACAGCTTGTTGTGGTCTCGCTCTCCGTGATCCACCATCAACTCTAAAATCCAGGACCGCTGCTCACCTCCAATCATCTGTCCCTCTTTTTTCCCGCCTGGAGAATCAACATCCACATCGTCTTCAATCTCATTCTTCCCTCCAGGTCTTC
>JAXMNL010000318.1:34209-45286 GCA_035128595.1 Eptatretus atami | reverse complement strand
AGGGCGGATGGAGCTCCTTGTGAGCTCAACGGCCATCCATGATCTAGTGCCGCACTTACGGACGGAACGGTCCTCCTGCAGTTTGGGTTACTTCTTTATTAGGAGGCTTGGTGGGCAACATTGCACTCCGGCCACCGTAAAACCCTTTCATTCCGCAAAACACAAAAACGCAAAGAAAATCTGAAAAACCCACTCATGGGAGTGACCACCTGTGCAGCTTCCCTTCGCAGGGCAGCTCACCGGATGACGGGATTGGGGCAAAGCCTTCGGGACCGCCCCAATCTTTGTTGATGAGGAGGGAAACCACGGGGTTAACATTTCCCGGTCAGATTGCAGGAGAACGTGTGCCGGAGTTGGCTCCTGAGAGTGGTCCGTCCACACAGTAAATCAGGCGGGTATTAATCCTTAGGTTTATACCTGAGGCGGTCCCTTCGGGTGGGTCTGCCTGGGATATGTCCCTATTTCCCTATAAGAGGGATGGATCCACCCCGTGTCTCTAGTTAAATCATCTGATGCGTTCAAGCGTTTGGTCATCGTATTGGCACACTCTCTGAGGTCGGAGACCGGATTGCGGCGGAGATGCAGTGGGCGGGTGGGTTACACTACTATTGGTCTGGTCACTCTGATGGTTACATTCAAATGAGTTGCTGTTACTATGTGTCCATAAAGCTGACTCCAATGATTAAATTGAGGTAACGACACAGTTAACGAACGCGTTTTTCATGAGACTAGGAATGGATTCGTCAGTGAAGCGCACTTCCGGTGTCATATCTTCCTGGATCTCTGTATATGCTGCCACCGACTGAGGCGAGTGAGATCTTCAGCGAGAAAGGATCTTGCAGATTCTGAGCGAACGCTTCCGTAGTCTGCTGTTGATACCACGGTGGATAAAGGTCCAGAGCGTAAAGAATAGGGTACACTCATAACGTCCTTGGGGATTTTTCTCCAATGCTATCGATACTGGAAGTCTGATAGGGGGATCGAGTTTATGAGATGTTGTGTTGCTCACCCACATCGCGGTTCAGGAACTATGGAACCCAGAATAGCTACTGAAAGTCTTCTCAATTTTCCTAACAAGAACTAGGGCAACGCTGGTCAAGGGCTCAACTTTAAAAAGGGTAGTCATGACGTGTGTGGGAGCATCTGTCTTATCAGTTGTATGGATGTCGATCTCATGGGGATAATTCCTGACTTCTAGAGGCAAAGTATATAAGTCATAGGACTGTGAGGGTGGCAGGTTGCATTGGGAATTCAGAGCCCACAAAGCTCATTGTGCTTGGACCTTCTGGTATTTCCAACGCTGGCAAGTAGTGGGCAAAGAGCAGGAGTGAAGCCTATGGTCCTCGGTTGATGGTGCGCGTGGAGGATGAATCCGAACTGCAGGGGTCTATTCCCGGAATGTGCGGTCTGCAAGTTCGCGACAATACTGCGCACTCGGCTTTATTGTAGCGAACTTTGATAGTTGCACCTTAAATCCGAATTGAAGTTTGTCCAATGGTCAGTGTCGTATGCCTCATATTAGTGTTGTGGCATTCCTAAACAATACCGTCTCGTAAGGCTTGGCTGAAGGAAGAGAGGTCGTCATCAGAGCAGGTGGTCATGTTGGGGTGTGTAGAGGGGTGGGGGATAGGTCTTGCGAAGTTCGAACAGAAGATGGAGACTTAACTGTAAATGTTCCCTGCTACCAGGAAAATGGTTAAGACCGTTTAGCATAACAGCCAGCCATTTAGGCTCGGTATTAGCTTGACAAGCTCAAGGATGAGAGGGGTAGCTGAGGCAGTTTGGCCGGAACAGCTGAGTGAGCAGATTTGAGGAGATCCACGGGTGCTCTTGCGAAGGGCCGAGAGGAGTGTGTGAAGTTGCGCTTCAAGACCACCGTCCTTAGGTGTTGCTAGGTCCTGTGATGTCATTGTGAACTCATACCCCGGCAGAGGCAAACGAAGAATTTTGTCTCTCAGTGACACTGGATGGACCATTGACTCATGTAGTTGTTCAGGGCCTATGCTGAATCGTCTCAGAGGGCTGTTGAGTGATTTGTATAGAGGAAGCTGAGGTGTAAACTGTAACGTTTGGACATCACGCAAGGGGTGGACTATAGGAGGCTTATGTGCGGAGGGAATCTGTGGGGGGGTAGAGCAGTACATCCCTCGCTGGGTCAAATGGGATTGCTCGAGGAGGTCTTGGGCGCTGGCTGTCAAAGTAGGGGGAGATGTCTTTGCATTGAGTTCATCCAGGAGCCCAATCACCTCGGAGTGTAACTGCAGTTAAAGGCAGAGGGTGGTGGGCTCCTTGTGACTAGAGGGAGTCCAAAGTGAAAGGGCGTCTGCTGGGGCTGGTTACTTTTGGAGGGCGTGTTGTTACGAAGGACTTAGCATAACCCAGGTTCCTAACTGCTACAAGGTATTGGGAAGCACGTTCAAGCACCAGGACCAAGGTGTTACACATCACACTGTTTGGAATCAGATCGATCTGGTTCGGAAAGTTACCCTTCCAAAATCAAACTGTGGTCCGACGCTTCGCTTTGTGGAAACACAGACTTTGTTAGATGGTTCGATTGGGAGCTGGGAGGAGACTTGTAAACGAGATGTTCCCGACACTGCTTTAGTCGTGTGAACGGATGAATAAGTGCCGCGCTTGTAAATGGGGTAATAGCTCCCTGGGAATCTGTGGGCCACTTCCATACGTGCTGCAACTTTCCTCAACCGACGGTATGTGATCTAAGCTTGCGTGTAAGCATACGTTCTGTATCGAATGCATGCAGGTTTCTGTGCTCTGCGCGTGAGGACAAAGACAGGAGCATCCTATCCCACAACTAGTAAACCTGCTGGGAAAGCAGAGAGAGGGGCCCGTTTGTTGTCCTGCTGCGTGGAAAAGGGAAAGGGTGAATGGGCCCCAACGCACAGTGGCAACAACTCACTCGAGGTACCGGTGTGGGAGTGACGCAGTAAGGGATGATCGCGAATGACGTGCAAGGCCTGGAGCGATCGTAGGACGGACTGGCTGCCTCAGTAGCTGGGGCAAGGTCTTTGCTCTGGAATGATTCTTAGACTTGGGATTTCGGAGTCCACCAATCTGCTTGTAGGCACACCCAGGTGTCGTGGTTTATCAAGCGAGAGCTCGAGTTCAGGGCTTGTTTCAACCAAAAGTAGTTTCACCACGAGTTTGAGCCCGTCATTGCTTATGCCTCTTCGGCGTCCTCACGCGGAACGCAGAGAGAGTTTCGGTCAGATGCTAGCTTGACAGCCCTGATGTTTTACTCCTCTGTGAAACACAAGAACGTTTCGAAATTCAGTGAAATCGGGGTTGCTTTAGGGTTCGATGAGTGTCAAGTGCAGGGCACGATGTCGTTTATTGCATACTGCAAGGATAAAATTGAAACCTTTCCGTTGGCATTCAGTGGGAGGCAACGTTTGTGCAGGATGAGGTTATGTGTAAGGATTGAGGTGTGGGTAATCTGAGAGTAGTTTCGGTGAAATGCCCTCTGTGAGGATTGGCTGCCTTCTGGGTTGGCCTACCCGTTTGCTGAAAATCGAATTGATGCTGAGAATGATCTAATCTGGTACAGAGAGTGCTGTGAGATAGTGGTGGTAATCTTTGATTATTTCCAGTTGTTACTGGAGTTAGTCAGGGGATGTGTACTGCCCCCAGACTTTTCAGCACTTGTATGGACTGGATTCTAGGGAGGATGTCAGAGAGATCAAGCTGCGTGCATCGTTTTGTGAATGTCAAGAATATCTGACCTTGAATTTCGCAGATGATGCAGTCATTTTGCGGAGACTTTAGATATCCTTTTGGGCCCTCAAGGTGCTGAATGAGGAGTCGGAGCACTGGGATTAGGGTTTCCTGGCAAACTAAGATCCAGGCTTTCAATGACATATTGGATGCGCTGTCCATGTCTATGTCTGTTTGTGGTGAGGTGTTGAGGTTGTGGAGAGATTCACTTACCTTGGCAGTGATATTCATGTTCTGCGCGATGTGTGTCAGAGGTCAATAGAAGTTTGGGTCGGGCCTGGGAGTCAGTGATTCCTGGATAATGGGGTGTAGCGCTGCTGGTACTCTGTGAGGGAGGACAAAAGTCCGAGTCTTCAGGTCCTTGTTGCTTCCAGTCTTGCTTTAGATGTGAGACTTGACTCTGACCAAGGATCTGAGACGGAGACTTAATTCTTTGTACCAGGTCTTTCGGAGAAATCCTTGGCTATGCTGGTCGGACTTGTTTCCAACGAGCGTTGCTGAGAGAGACTCAAATGAGATTTGTTACTGCATAGTCCGTGAGTGTCAGCTGCAGCTGTATGGACATGTGGCTCATTTTCTGACGATGATCCTGCTCACCAGATTCTCTCAGCGAGGGAGTCTCGTGAGTGGAGGAGGCCAATGGGCCAACCACGTGCTCGTGTTGCAGCAGGTGATCAGATCTCAAGGAGATGGGGAGGCCAGGCCATCTGCCTGTAGGATGGCCAGACGGAGGCCACTGGAGACCGGCGGAAACTGGATGCAGCGACGCGCTGCTCTGGCGCATGCCCATACTGACCTGACCTGATTATCTATTTGTAATTCCAACCCCCTGCTCCCTCATCCCCCGCTTCCCACTTTCATTCCATCTCTCATCCAATTCCATTTTGTTGAAGCACTTGACATTGAACTTCGAACTTGCACTGGAACGAAATCAACTTGACACTTCTGATATACAAAAATCAGACTCAGTTTTGTCAGTCACCTTCATAGCTCTGTTACAAGGCTCTGAAGAAAACAAACGAAAGTGGGAATGTAGAAACAAATGTTAATCAATCTGGAATGGAACATGATAAAATCCAGTGCTTGTCACTCTCGGCTATGCCTTTACCTCTCGCGTTCTAGCGCAGGAAGGGTTACCAACATGGCGGCTGATTGGCCCCGGAAGTGCGATCTCCAGGTTCGCTCCAATTATATAATACAACTCAGTGACTGACCGTACATATGTAGCCAGGTGGCAAAGTGTTATCTCTAACACATAAATATAAGTGTTCCTTTAGAGAGTTTGACCACGCCGAGTTTGTAAGCAGTAACTGACAAGAGGAGATCAGGATAGTGACGAACAGCCGCACCTGTTTGGAAGATCTGTTCAGGGCTGTTTTGTAAGCCACTGGGGTAATTATACATGTAATATCCTTAAAAAACATGATATTGTCCACGGTCTGGTGGTTACGTTGAAACCCGCGATCCAAATGTTGGAGGAGGCGGTTAACATCAGCCCGCTGGATAGCGCGAGCGGTTTTCTAGGAGGCGGGCACGTTGATCCTCAGAGATTTAACACACGGAGGGAGGGGCGAGGGCGTGGCACTGCGGAGTGCTGGAGGCACATGGAAGCACACCAGCAACAAGGGGGTTTATACTCGAACCCCACGACAAATACGGACACCGCGACTTAAAAGAAACGCAGATTTAATGAAAATTGACATATTTACAAGGGACAATAATTCAGAATTAAAAAAATAATACATGAAGTAAACTAAGCTTAAAGTCGAGGCACCTCTACACACACACACACAACACACACACACACACACACACACACACACACACACTACACACACACATCACACATCTGGAACTATTCAAGGAGAAAAGAAAAATCCTCCCTTTAATTCGGACTTAGCTTCGTTCCAGAGATGGGTCCTTGGATCGAACTTGGATCGAGGCCTTCATCCTGGCACGTGTAGAGCGCCCAAAAATGGTGCCTAAGGCCGCTCTCGGGTCAAGTGGGAAAAAGTTGACAGGTTTTGTTTTTAATCCTGCGGGATAATCATTCCAGCAGCTGCCCTCTCCTCCTTGAGCAGTTACCCATCAATTTTTTTTAAATAGATAATCGTCCAGAAACATTTGCCGCTTTGATTGTCTTTGTTTATTTTTGGGGTTTTTTTGAAGCAAAAACATGGAAAAAAAAAAATTTGCTCTCCTCTTGGCATGACGAAATGCTTCCTTCGATGCAAGAAGAAGACGGTGCAATTCTCATGTTCCTGCTGAATCAATTGGCGTAAGTCATGGTGAGCAAGACGCTGACCATTGGCTCTGGTTGGGTCATGAGAGACGGACTTCGAAGCTCGTGTACATGAATGAAGAGATGCGCCATTCTGCAGATGACTGCGGATCGGAAAGCGATCGATGAAGAAAGCCGCACAGCAGTCGGTGAGCCCTGGTGCTGAATACTGCTCACGAATTGCCTGACATACCGTTTTCCCACTGTGAGAGAGCGGTGGACCATTTTTGGCGCATCTAACGTGCAGATGAAGGCCTCGATTCAAGTTCGATAAAGACCATCTCTGGACGAAGCTAAGTGCCAGAATAAAGGGAGGATTTTTCTTTTCTTGTATTCCGTGTGTGTGTGTGTGTGTGGTGGTGTGTGTGTGTGTGTGTGGTGGTGTGTGTGTGTTGTGTGTGTGTGTGTAGAGGTGCCTCGACTTTAAGCTTAGTTTACTTCATGTATTATTTTTTTTATATTCTGAATTATGTCCCTTGTAAATATGTCAATTTCATTAAACTGCGTTCTTTTAAGTCGCTGTGTCCGTGTATTTGTGTGGGGTTCGAGTATAACCCCTTGTCTGTGTGTGCTCCATGTGCCCCAGCACTCCGCCAGTGCCAACGCCCGCCCCCTCCACGTGTGTTAAATCTCTGAGGATCAACGTGCCCGCCTCCTAAGAAAACGCTCGGCATCCAGGCTGGCTGATGTTAACCGCTCCATCTCCACATTTGTCGGGGTTCAACGTAACCACCAGACCGTGACAATATCATGTTTTTAAGGATATACATGATATTTACCCCAGAGGCTTACAAACAGCCCTGAACAGACTTCCAAACAGGTGCGGCTGTTCGTCACTTATCCTGATCTCCTTTGTCATTACGTTCAAAACTCGCGTGGTCAACTCTCTTAAAGGAACACTTATATTTATGTGTTAGAGATAACACTTGCCACCTGGCTACATATGTACGGTCCAGTCACTGAGTTGTATTATATAATGGAGCGAACCTGGAGATCGCAACTTCCGGGGCCAATCACCGCCATGTTGGATACCCTTCTGCGCTAGAACGCGAGAGGTAAAGGCATAGCCGAGAGTGAAAGCACTGGATTTATCATGTTCAATTCCCAGATTGATTAACATTTGTTTCTACATTCCCACTTTCGTTTGTTTTCGTCAGAGCCTGTAACAGAGCTATGAGGTGACTGACAAAAACGGAGTCTGATTTAGTAATATCAGAAGTGTCAAGTTGATTTGTCCAGTGCAAGAATAATGGAATTTCAGCAGTGCTCAAAAAATGAATGATGAGGATGGAATGAAAGTGAAGCGGGGATGAGGGAGCAGGGGTGAATTACAAATAGATAATCAGTCAGGTCAGTAATGGAGCATGGCCAGAGCAGCGCGTCGTGCATCCAGTTTCCGCCGACTCCAGTGGCCTCCGTCTGGCCATCCTACAGGCAGATGCCTGGCCTCCCCATCTCCTTGAGATTCTGATCAACCTGCGCAATCACGAGCACGTGGTTGCCCATTGGCCTCCTCCACTCACGAGACTCCCTCGCTGAGAGAATTCTGTGAGCAGATCATCGTCAGAAATGAGCCACATGTCCATACAGCTGCAGCTGACACTCACGGACTATTGCAGGTAACAAATCTCATTTGAGTCTCTCTCAGCAACCGCTCGTTGGAAACAAAAAGTCCGACCAGCATAGCCAAGGATTCCGAAGAACCTGGTACAAAGGAATTAAGTCTCCGCTCTCAGATCCTGGTCAGAGTCAAGTCTCACATCCATAAAGCAAGATGGAACACCAAGGACCTGAAGACTCGGATTTGTCCTCCCTCACAGAGTACCCAGCAGCGCTTACACCCCATTATCCAGGTGAATCCATGACTCCCCAGGCCCGACCCAACGTCTATTGACCTCTGACACACAGTCGCAGAGAACATGAATATCACTTGCCAAGAAGGAATTCTCTCCACAACCTCAACATCCCACCACAAACAGACATAGAACAGGACAGCGGCATCCAATATGTCATTGAAAGCCTGGATCTTAGTTTTGCCCAGGAACCCGTAATCCCAGTGCTCGACTCCTCATTCGCACCTTGAGGGCCCCCAAAAGGATATTAAAGTCTCCGCAAAGTGACTGCATCATCTCGAAATCAAGGTCAGATATCTGACATTCACAAACATGCACGCAGCTTGATCTCTCTGACATCCTCCCTAGAATCCAGTCATACAAGTGCTGAAAAGTGTGGGGGCCAGTACACACCTGACTAACTCCAGTAACAACTGGAAATAAGTCAAAGATGGTACACCACATCTCACAGCACTCTCAGTACCAGAGTAGACATCAGATCAATTCGTTTGGTGGCAACCCAAGAAGACCAAGAATCCCCAGAGGGCATCCGATTCACTGAATCGAACGCTTACAGAGATAAACATGGGCTGCAAGCAGCCACTGCCGAAACTCTCGTCTGCGTCGGTGAGGACCCGAAAGCAAGGATACGGTCAATCGTTGAACTCTTTGGTGAAAAGCCTGATGTCTGACGCTGGTGTCAAGCAGATGTGGCAACCCAATCAAGAATTATCCGAGCAAAGACTTGCCAGCACTGAGTGCAGCGTCACCCCTCGGTATATGTTGCAGTCTTGAGCGATCACCCTTCCCTTTCCAGAGAGGACAACAAGGCCCTCTTCCAGTCAGTTGGGATGATGCTTGTTTTCCAGGCAGAGCACAGAACTGCATGCAATTGATACGAGTCAGCATTTCCACCAGCGTTGAGAAGTTCAGCATGGATGCACAGATCCCAGGGCTTTACCCTTTCAACCGGTTCACCCAGTCTGTGTTTCCACAAGCGAAGGTGGACCACAGTTGATTGGAGGGCAGCAACAGGATTGTAACACCCCTGACGTCCAACTTGACAGCTGGGATCAGCCTGGTACAACGCTCAAAGTAACCAGCCCAGCAGGCCTCACTTTGGACTCCTCTGTCAGAGCCCACACCTCTGCTTTAACTGCAGTACAGCCGAGGATGGGTTGATGAACGCAATGCAAGATCCTTTGAAGCGGATGAGAATCCCTTGACCCAGGTGATGCTCTACCCCTCACAGATTCCTCGCACATAAGCCTCCTGTCACCCTTATGCACGTACATTTACGGCTCAGTTCCCTGAAAGCTCAGCTCTGCATTCAGCCTGGCCATGCAACTCTGGTCAATGGTAGTCCAGGTCACTGAGAGACAAAATTCTTCTTGCCCTCGGTGAGTCCATGACATCCACCAGCAATCAAGACGGTGGTCGTGAAGCACTCCACAACTCCTCAGGCCCTCCAAAGCACCCAGACTCCTCAATCTCCACTCAGCTTGGTTCGCAAACTCTCAGCTGACCCTCTCATCCTTGAGCTTGCCACAATCCAGCCTAGGCTGGGATGGTACCATTTCCTGGATTTAAGGTGCAACTTCAGAATTGCTACAATAAGCCGGTTGGCAGTATTGTGGAATGAGCACCTCCGGTAGACCTGCAGTCTGGATCATCCTCCAGCGACCATCAACGAGACATGGTCACTCTGCTTTGCCACACTGCCAGCCGTGGATCCAAGTCAGCAATGAGCTTGGCGCTGAAACCATGAACCAGCACCCTAAGTCCATGACTTTTGCAAAGCGAGGAACTCGTGCTATCTGGTTCATAGTTCCTGACCCATGGGGAGCAACACAATCTCATAACATCCTATCAGTTCCAGTCGATGCATTGAAATCCCCAAGACTTAGAAGTGTTCTCGTCTGGGCACTGATCAACCACAGACTCGAGCGTGCACAGAATGCAGCTTTTCGTGAGATACTCGCCTCAGTCGGAGCATAAACAGAGACCAGGGAAATGACACCGGAGAGGTGACGAATCCTTAGTCTCATATAATACGCTCGTTAACTGGTGTTACCTCAATTATCATTGAGTCAGCTTATGGACACAGCTACAGAAACTCATTGTAATGGTAACCATCAGAGCAGACCAAATAGTAGTGTAACCACCCGCCTAGATCTCGCCCAATCCGGTCTCCGAACCTCAGAGAGTGCTGCAATACGATGACCAAACGCTTGAGCTCAGATGATAACAGAGACAGGTGATCATCCTCTCTTTGGATAGGACATTCCAGGCACCCACCCGAAGGGACCGCCTCAGGTTAACCTAAGGAGACCGCCGTCTGTGGACGACACCTCAGAGCACTCCGACACACTCTCCTGCAATCTGACCGAATGTTACCCCGTGGTTTCCCTCCTATCAACAAAGTTGGGGTCCGAAGGCTTTCCCAATCCCGTCATCCGGTGAGCTGCCCTGCGAAGGGAAGCTGCACAGAGTACTCCCATGGAGTGGGTTTTCAGATTTCTTTGCGTTTTTGTGTTTTGCGGAATGAAGGGTTTTACGGTGGCGGAGTGCAAAGTGCACCAACCTCCTAATAAGAAGTACCAAACTGCAGGAGGACGTCCGTCGTAGTGCGCACTAGATATGGATGGCCGTTGGCTCACAAGGAGTCCTCCGCCCTTTGACAGGTTTGTTTTTAATCCTGCGGGATAATCATCCAGCAGCTGCCCTCTCTCCTTGAGCAGTTACCATCAATTTTTTTAAATAGATAATCGTCCAGAAACATTTGCCGCTTTGATTGTCTTGTTATTTTTGGGTTTTTTGAAGCAAAAACATGAAAAAAAAAAAAAGCATTAAGAAAATAACACACACACACACACACACACACACACACACCAACCTTTGCTTGGTGATCTATAACAATAATATGTTAACATGATAAATGGAAACACACGTGCGCCGCGCACGGCACGCACGCACGCACGGCACGCACACACACACACACACACACCAACACACCACCACACACACACATTTACTGGTAGTACATAACAATCATAACCTTCTCATAGCATCATCAAGAGTGAAACACACGTGCGCAATACACAAACACACACACCACACACACACACACAACTACGAAGATGAATTTAAAGGTCTTTTCGCACTCCGAATGATCACCAAAAATTGATAAAACAGCTGAAAACTAATAAAAAATGTTCTCTGAGGAACGATC
>JAXMNL010000317.1:54283-72580 GCA_035128595.1 Eptatretus atami | reverse complement strand
TATAATAATGTTTTTGCCCTTGTTATCTCTGACAACAGAAAAAACAGGATTATATGTAATAAGTAGGGGAATACAAAATGAGTTTAAACTATTGGAAGATGGGAGGTGTTTCGTTCAATTAATATTATTCAACATATACTTCTAATACATAAAATGACGGCAGAAGGCTTTCAGAAAATTATCATTTCTGTGTCCAAGCATACCTCTCAAGAAAAGGTATTCGATATTTTAATTAAATATGTTCTACAACATAAGAGATATGTTTGTCAATAAAAAGATTGGCTTTATGCTGATGTTGATAAACCGACAACTTTGAATTAACTAAAATGTTAAATAATGAAAAAAAATTAAAAGTTAAGAACGAAGGCTCTTTAGAAATTCAAAAGAACATTTTATTGTGTTTCCTGTTTGTAATAAAAATTATTTTGGTTGTTAGGAATAACAGAAATCCTGACATTGAATATATGTTATGATATTCTATGGGTGTAACGATTCAAGGGATAGTAGGGTGAGGAAGGAGTTGAAGAGAGAGAAGAGGAGGAGAGAGAGAAGAAAGAGAAGAGAAAGAAGGAAAGAGAGAAGAAAGAGAAGGAGAAGAGGCAGAGAGAGAGAGAGAGAGAAGAGGAGAGGAGGAAAGAAGAAGAGAGGAGAGGAGAGGGAGGAAGAGAAGATGAATAAAATCAAAATATGGAACCGGTGAATAAAAAAGATTGGTGTTTTACAGAAAATAACTCAACCCACCGAGGAGGAACAAAAGAATTAACAAGTCTATTTACAATACTTTTCGACCAAGACTATTGGCATCGTCAAGCTATTCATTTTAATCAAGTTTTTTCTTAAAATAATGGAGGAGAGAGTGAAGGGCATTTCTAAGGATTCTGTATGTTTTAAAATTAAAGATTCAAATGTGCATGTTGGTAAACTAAAAGGTTTTTGCCACTCTGCAGGAATTTTTTCTCATAAATAAATGATTATTGTCCTCAAATGAAAAGAAAACTAATACTAAAAATATTTCATAATATTAAAGTAAAAATAACAGGGTTGACCAAAGAAGGTATATGTTCGGTGTGTGGTTCAAAAAAAAAATTCATTTATCTCCAAAACACAAAACTGGAGGGCATATACAAAAGTTTTATTCAGGAAGTAAATTTACACTACTTGGAAATACCAGGGAATTACAATCTTCCAGGGTATTCGTTCTGTGGTCCAGGCACAAACTAGCAAAGATTAGATGAGGCAGACAATCCTAACCTGAGTAAGCCTATCAATAGAGTTGATGAAGTGCTGCTGCAGACACGATATTGATATGGGA
Source organism: Eptatretus atami (assembly GCA_035128595.1). Taxonomy (NCBI): domain Eukaryota; kingdom Metazoa; phylum Chordata; class Myxini; order Myxiniformes; family Myxinidae; genus Eptatretus; species Eptatretus atami. The sequence goes on along the minus strand of JAXMNL010000317.1, from coordinate 71,268 downwards.
AATACCACAAACTTTGGAAGAAAAAGCATGAAGCCGAATAGAGAATATGTTGTATATTTGTCTCTGATTACAAAATCCAACTTGACAGAAAAAGTTGCAAGTTATCGTAGAAGATGATCAGCTGCTAATGAAACTTGACTTGTTAATTCAAACAAACTTGTAGGCTCTAATGATGTCATTAAGACTGAAGAGCAATTAGCTGCTGAGATTACATAAACAATATTCACAAGTTTCGTTAGAAGGAAGGTTTATTCCAGAGTTGATTATATCTGTCGCTGATTTGATTGAACTCAATAACTGATAAGGTACAGTATGCTTTAACCCTTATGGGATTTGAGGGAGTAGAATATGCGTGGCGTTCGTCCCATAAAAAAAACAAACAGTGATACTCGTATTTAGCCTTCAACAGATATTTCATAAAAGTAAGAGAAAACCGAAAAAATTGTGACTGAGGAGGGTAGGAAGATTTTTAAAAGACATTTATGAATTTCTACAAGAAATAACAGTATTACATTATACAGTACCTTATGAAGGGAACGGCCGTTGTTGTCGCGTTTTAATCGTACCTTAAAAGAGAACATATATAAAAAATTCACACAACTCGGTTCACAACAATGGTATCTTTTATCAGGATATTGTGGATAGCTATAATAACACGATTCATACGTCAACAAATATGAAACATCAGAAACATTACAAAATTACAAATATAAAAGAGATTAAATGTCAGAAACCTAGTTCAAAGTTGTGATATCGTAAGATATACAGGTGGAAATCTCATTTTGAAAAGGTTTTACTAACGCTGACGATAAACTTTTTAAAATTATTGATGTAATAGATACGGTTCCTTGGACTTATAAGGATATTATTGTAGAAGGGGAAAGAGATTTAGGTCATTTTATCACAAGAATTACAAAGACCAAAGAGTAAATTGAATTTTTTTTGTGACTCCGCCCCTTTTTTACTCTTCACCCACACAAAAAGAGCCCCGCCCACCACAAGCCCCGCCCACACAAAAACCCCACACAAACCCACCACACACCCCTCACAAGCGCTTCCAATAAATTGAAAATTTTGACTCCCGCCCCTTTTTGACTCCACCCACACAAGCCCGCCCACACAACCCCACACAAACCCCACCACCACACAACCCACACAAGCTGCCACACCAGCTCCACACACACACAAGCTCCACCACATTCGATCATTCACATACATTAGTGATTTACGTTAATTAGTCCCCACACACAACAGTTTATTAATTAAAAAATTATCCCCCATCCACACATAGCTCCACTCATCCACCATCCACCCATCTCTCCACCCATCCTTCCACACAAACCTCATCCACAAGTCGCCCCTTCCACATAAGCTCCACCCAACACCAAGCCCCTCCCACCACCGAAGCCGGGGCCCACACAAGCCCCTCCCCCTCATCCACCTTTGACCCACCCACACAAGCCGCTCCAACAGCCTCCCACCACGAAGCCCCGCCACACAAGCCCCTCCCACAAGCCCCACCCCCTCATCCCCCTGTTCACCCCCCACCTTTGACCCACCACCTCCCTCATCCCACCCCCACCCTTTTCCCCACACCACCACGGGGGAGGGCAGGAGTGGGATGAGGGGGTTGTGGTCATTTGGGGGAGCGCACCTACCCCCCCCCCCTCCCTCCCTCTTCCTTCATGTTCTTGAGTCCTTTTTTTATATTCAAAATTCAAGTTAATTGTAAACAAAACAAATATAATTTATTAATATTGAAAAATAAATATCTTTGCTGAGAATGTATAATCTTGCCCGAGCAATCTTCTTCAGATAGTCTTTGATTTCGAAACTCAGGACACCAATCTGTTGAAACAAAATGGTAATAATTAGGATTTATAAAGATATTACATGTAATATGTGTAAGCCTCGTTGACCACTGTATTTAACCACACAGGAGCCTGTCATCCTTCAAGTCAAAAAAGATGATCCAGTGTTACTGACAAAACCACGCCAACTATGATGCAACAACATAGACGGACCTTCCAAAGAGAGAGTTGGATATTTAATAATTAATTCAGAAATATTTACCTCCAGAAATCATGTGTGTATCAGACTTTGGTTCAAACAGCTTATTGTGTGATCGAGCTGAAAAAAATAAAATTAATGAGTCAAGGTATAATGGAGAACAGTATAGAGAGAGGTACGGTAGAAGACAGACAGAGAGACAAACAGGAGGCAGAGAGATACAAAGGACAGACAGGGAGAGATACGCGAGAAAACCAGACAGGGACACACACACGCACACACACACACAACACACACACACACGCCAAACACGCATAACACATACATACACCACACAAACATAATTACACACACACGCGTGCGCACACAACCGCACGCACACACACACACATACATCAGCACACACATAATAACATCACACACACCGCGTGCGCACACAACACACACACACACACCAACACGCACACAGTGGTCTCACCGTTGGTTTAATTCACTCGATATCAGTGGCCTTGATAAGACTTCGGACCAGTCTCTACAAAGTTTCAAGTTCTCTTCTAAATCACGACTCTCAATTAGGGCATTTATCTCATTCACCTCATCGATCAAATGTAAATTGTCCACATCATCCAGGACCTGTTAGCGCAAACAAAAAAAATTTTAGCATTATCACGATATAATTTATTAATCATTTGGCTTCATCGTTCAAAGAAGAACAAACCCATACAAAAACGTACCACTTTGTAGTGAACTGTGTTATCTTCATCTGAAGAGAGCAAGTCCATGGCTCAGTTTTTTTACCATTGGTACAAGATGGTAAAAGATCAGAGGCTTGATAACGACGTCGTGTGAGATCATTAATTCTCTCCTCAGATGATCGACCTCTGCAGAGACATAATTCCAGCACCTCGTCAGTGATATAAAACTGCTCTCTTTCCACGCGACCTGCCAGGTAAAAAAAGAAAAATAATAATAAAATATAATAAAAATAAAATATAAAAATTATCAGAATTATCACGAATTCATATATAGATCACTTGCTCCATCGTTCAAGAGAAAACCATCTACAAAACTTACCAGCTTTTGTGTGAGCTGTTTTGTTCGTGGAGAAGACGATCGTTGATGCCTCATTTGTTAAAAATGAAATCCCGTTGCAGAAACTGTCGCCGAAAAAAACTTAGGAAAGCAACGATGAGGAAAATTACCGAAGCATTGGGTGCGCCACAGGAAATGCAGCTTGGAAAATAACTGGGCGATTTATGTTGAATCATTTACAAAACTACTGTAAAATGGTTTTGGATTCAAATGTTTTTCAGTTCATGACCGTGTGAAAATAGAAGTGTTTTTTGACACGGTTCGTGCTGTGTGAATGAGGAAGTGTTTTAGACAGTTCATGCTGTGAAAAAATAGAACTATGAAGGATTTTGAGAATGAACAAATCTTTATAGGTTCAATGTGTGCAGCCAAAACAATTGCATTGGTTATTTGAAAAAGAGTGTTCCTAGGTTAAAAGGGAGACAAATTAAATATGCCTGGGAGATTAAAAGGGGGGTTTGGTTGCTTAGTGGTTAGGATGTGTTGGATCCCAGTGGCCAGTTCGAATCCCGTTCAGCTGCTGAATTGAACACAGTGGGTTTGAACTCAGCCCTTGTCATCCATCGATGGTCGGCGAGTCAAAGTGAAAAGTACCAGTTACATGAATCCGGTGAATGCCCCGGTTTATAATAGGTGACCAATCATCCCTGGTTTGTAAGGAGGCGTCCAGGAAGGGCATCGGCCATAAAAACATTATCTCACAAAAAACCAACCCCTGCCACAGCAGGGAAAAACGGATAAAAAGGGGGTTTATTTTTAGGGGAAAAAAAGTGAAACGCTGAAATCCCCCATTCATTTACAGGGGAAAGGGAGCCAGAATCAGTATATCCACCCTACGTAACGGTCCGGCGAGTTTCTGCTCACCATCGACCACGCCTACGCGCACGCTTCCTGTCATTGTGATATAACATGTCCGCAGCAACGGTTCCTGTCATTGGTGGTAAATAAATGGCCTAACTTGGAAGCACTTGTCGATTAATATCAACCTTGAAAAGGCACTCCTCAGGGTCCCAGGCAATACCTGGCAATATTCAATTAGATCGGACCAGAGTTGTCGAAAACAGCGCACACACACACACACAGACACACAGAGATTGCTGGAAATTATAGATAGATGAGGCAGAAGCACAAAGTCTGTTCCTTCACATTCAGGAGGTTGGTGGTCTCTGGGTTTCCTACCATTCTTCTTTGGTCTAGCTCCCTGAACCACCTCATCAGTTCTGCACCAAATTATAACGATGCCCTATTTTAATCCTGTGAAGCATCATGGTGTTAGTAAGAAGCAAAGTAATTAAGAAAATTATGAAAATTTAAATCATGCCAAAACATTGTCTTTGCATCTGGCTTATCGTTCATGGCCCAGTAATCTGCTGAAAGAAAAGCCAGTCAAGCGCTCATTTGCACACTCTACAAGCTTGGTTGTCATTCAGGTTGGACCTAATATTTTAGTCGTTGAGCATTCTCACTTCATTTTGTATCTGAGCTATGCATTCATAGTAAAGTAATTATACTAATCTAATATTTTAAATGATTGTTGTCATCATATTTCAAAAGACAGGTATAATAAGTATTCATTATCTTAACAAGACAGGAGTAATTAGAAGAGTGACGGTAATCAAAAGTAATTACCAACATTACGAAAGATCATGGAATTTCTGTGGAAAATGAATTACAGTTGAGTAAGTTTTACTTTCTGCTCTGCTAATTAGAAAGTATTGAAAACTCTATTTACCCTGACTGAGTTTGTATTCAAAACTAAAATTACTCAAAAAGATTTGGTATCTGGTGGACCCTTTGTCTTCCCATCAGTGCAACACAGTGGTGAGGCGTTGAGTATTACATCTTGACACCGACAGTGAACACTTAGTTTTGTATTCAAAACTAAAGATTAAATAATTTAAAAGTTGTGACTTATAACCTTCAAAAAAAAACTTTTATTCCCGGGGGGTTTGGGTTTTTTCCTGATAAATTTTTTATATATTGTTTTTATCAATATAATGCATGTTCTCAGAGTTTTTTTTTTTTTAAAAAGCAAACCAAAAAGCCAGATAAAAAAAAGCAAAAAACACAACCAAATAGTTTTAGCTGCTTAATCACTTTGCACTAACTTATGTTAATGTGACCGTCTTTCCGCTGTATGTTTTGATAACAATAAAGTAATTTCTCATGAAAAAACTTGTCATGTCTGATTTAATCTATCCTATAATTCCAGCATCTGATGTGTGTGTCGTCGTGTGTCTGCGGACCCGCTTTTCTTGACAAACCATTGGCCGATTTATTGAACTAGGCCAGGTAATTGCTGGGGCCCTTGTGGATGTGCCTTTTCAAGGTTTGATATTAATCGGACAAGCTGGTTCCCAAGTTACGGCCATTTATTGCCAACAATGACAGGGACACGGTGCAATGACATCACAATTGAACGTCACAATTCTTCTTCTTCTTCTTTTTTTTTTTTTTGCACGAACGGTCACGCACCTACGGGCATGCACTAGTATTTTAAATTGTGCGATGAACCTAAATTATAAAGCATGTAATTAGGGTGATAACCACACTGTTGCATTTCAATGGGAAATCAAAATTGTAATTTCGACCACAGCCTCTGCACCTCTTTTGCTGCCAGTGACAATTTCGTAAATGAGGAGTTATCACAAACCTTGTCGATCAAAAAAACAAATTGCTTTTACTTTAAATCCCAATTTTATTCATATTTAGTTTTTCAGAGGTGTAAAGAAAAAAAGTTTAAAATAGGCATTGTGGTGGCGAGGGTTGAGAACTGGAGTTAGTATCCAGACCGTGGTTCTAAATCTGTCTGAAGGGCTACAGCATTTAGATTTGAAGCTCCTGAACCAAACAACTCAGGAACTATCATCATTTTATTGATTTAAAACACAGCTCGTTATAGAACTATTAGAGAGTCGTACTTGGTCTGTTCCACATAGTGTTCCACAACAGAGTTTATGGTTTCTTTATGCTATCATGCGCAATGTAAGGTTGGCTATGAAATGGCAGTGCAACCAAAAAATCTCCACCTTTAAAACATAGCCTTTCCGTGATGTAGACGTATAATGTTGGTGTGTGTGTGTGTGTGTAGTGTTGCTGTGTGTCTGTCTGTGTGTGTGTGTCCTCATAACTCCAAATCCATAAACCTCGATCCAAAACATTGCAGCTATAACTAAAGGGAACTCCAAGGAGTGCATGAAATGAAAATTGGGTTTGGGTAAAAGTTTTAAAACAATCTTGAAGATAGATTAAATGCTTACCTACCATGAAAGCCTTATCCTTGGTCGGCAGGGGTCTCATGGCAGCCAGTTTATTCGGCCTATTCCAAACATGCCTCTGCTTTGGAAAACAACAACTACTCTACGACAATTAAAGTATTGCTAACACCGCTTCCTTCAAATCCTATCCAGTAATGCATGGATGTCATCCCGACCGAAGAAAGTGAGAGTTACTTTGTTTTTACTCTGTTTGTTTCTTTCTTCTTGTTTGTCGGGTGATATCGTCAGCATTCCTTTAGCTCGCAGTTGAATTTCCGGGACAAAACGTGAACAAGTGCTTTGGCAAAACCTATTTTTTTTTTATTATTAACCATTGATTAATCAAAAAATTCTTTTGATTTTATTATCCCTTATATATATTCCTCATTTCGGGCAATATTCTCAGGCACTTTTGAGAGAGGAGCGACATCTTGGGCAGGACAGTGAACAATGATTTGGCTATAGGGATTTTTGATTTTGCTTGATGAATCAATAATCAATTAATTAATCATTTTTTCGATGAATACTTAATTTTACAAAGTTACAGATTCGGATGAAAAAGTTGGTGGTTTTGAGTATGCCTATTAGCCAATTGATAAGAAATTAATTCTTTTTTACGATTATTCATTTATATTTAATTTTGCAATCATCAATTATTTTACACCGCTCCCTCCCAATTCCATCGCACTGTGCTACACGGCGCATCGCGGGCACAAAGTGCCCCGCAATGTCCGTGATGGAGGTTTCTATTTATTATGTTTGGCATCGGGTGTTGTACATGAATGTACTCTACTTGTTTGTTTCTTGTTTTCTTCTTGTTTGTCCGGGCAAACTCAAGCATCTTTGGACCATCGGGAGCCTGAAATTGGGGAAAATTGAAGATGTTGTTCTGGCAAAAACGCTTTTTTATTTTTTGATTCATCAATAATTGATTAATGACATATAATATCGATTTATTCATTCCTTACTTTATTCTTCCTTTTTCATCTGGGCAAATACCTCAGGCCCTTTTTGAGCGAGAAAATGGATATTTGACATGAACAGTGAACAAAATGATTTGGCTATAAAGGTTATTTGATTTATTGATTAATCACTTAAATCATTATTTAATTTTCGATTAATTACTTAATTTACAAAAAGTTAACAGATTTGGATGACAGTGGTTTAGGTATGCTCTCAGCCGAATTCATTAATAAATTGAATTTTTTTTACGATTATTATATATTTTAATGATGAATTAATCAATTATTGTACACCGCTCCCTCCCAATTTCATCTCCATTGCTGCATGGCGAGTAAGTACTCATTGCACACATTCACCTCAGAAAGTGCAGCGCTCCTTCCCAATCTTCACTCCATGTTGCTGTAGCGTGGCAATGCCAGGTGCGAAGGTGCAGCCGGCAATGTCGCACACTGTGATAGTATTTATTTTATTCTGGCATGTGGTGGTTACGTTGAACTGTACCTCTACTTTAGAAATATTCTTTTGGATTTGAGAATCCGATCTTTGTGACCGAAACAAAGTAGTCAACATCTGCGAGGAAATCTGAAAATGTTAAGACATTCCCAATCACCAAGAGCATTTGGATCATTGGTGCACTAACAGGAATGTGAGCTGGGTTGAAACTTGCTTACATCAGTTGGAGACGATTAGTGTTCCTGAGGAGATTGAGTAAGTGCGTTAATGCATCGTCCATGTTTTAAGCAACCACGTAGGCTGAAATGGTGCTAAGATATGCTGGTCATACACTTCCATCTTTCAATGTGGAAGATGTCTGAGGCACTTTTTTTTTGTTTTTAAAAAAAAAAAAATTTTGGCAAATGAATACGGGGTTTTTTTTTTTAACGCGCGAACTGCTGCGAAGCCCAATTCCACAGTTTAAAATTTGAAATCGGCTCTCGGTTAAATATTTTAAGCTTATTAGACATTTGGTGGATGCATAAAGGCACAGCACACTGCCCAAGATGCGCTCGACGTATGTAGAGTTTCACTCTTGGAGATTATGGAGCATGGCCTGTGGGTTCTTTTTTGTTCACTGAAGATGGATTAGTTGTTAATACTCCAAACTATAAATGCTAACAACATGTAATTTGTCCACTCATTCATTGTTTTCTGATTGGTGTGGCCAAAACAATCAGGTAAACCCAGTGTCACCACGAAGGAGCTGACTCCCCATTCCCATTCCCACAAGGGAATGGGGCGAGGCAAACTCCCCTCTCCGCTCTCTCAAAATACTGACGCCTCTTCACGCCGGCCCATACCACAGCATGTCCTCGAGGTTGCGAAGGCGTCCAAGACTCGAGGATGGCTGTGGGGTCCTATTTCCTGAGTCCAGAACGCTGAAGTTGCCTACCGTGACCTACCCTCGATAGTTTCTGGCTGCAATTGCCAGCGCTTCACCACGATCTCACCCTATCATTAGATGTAGTCCTGTGGCCCCAACAGCATCATTCAATCTCTTGAGATTGTCTGGTGTTCCCTAAGCGAGGACGAACCACGTTAGGGTTTGCAGGTCGGCGCGATGATCAAGAAGGAGTTGAGAAACACCTGTGTAACTCCACACATGGCCCTCCACCCCGACAGCCACTTGCTAACCAGGCCCAGGACAATCAAGCCAAAATTTGGCATCCCAAAGCAGGAGCCGGATAGCAGGCAGAGCCCATGCCCGCCTGGTTTTGCGGCCTAGCAACGCGCACCGGCCTCAGTGAGGTTCAGACCTCCATGTGTGCACTAGCTCCAAATCCAACCCAGATGATGAGCATATGGGAGTAAACCATGGACCTGCCAAGAGAGTGAGCCCTGCGGATAACCACCCAGACCACTTCACAATCCCGCAGAAGCAGTCAGGTGCCATGTGCGAGGTCCCAGGCCGCGGGCCGTAAACACAATCCACCAGGGCGAGTATTTGCGATGTTCACAACATGGAGCTAGCTTGACCCAACCTCTCGAGGAGGAAAGCTCTGGCCCCACAGCCAAAAAACATCACATGCCAGCACACCTCCACCACTGCAAGACCGTCAAGGCAGCCCTGCTCTCGTTTTCTGACGAGTCCAGTTTATTGTAAATTTGGGGTTGTCGTACTCGCAGGGACCTAGAATGGCCCCCTGAAATCTCCCAATGCACCGAGAAACCCCTTCGAGGAAGGTTCCCATAGTTGCATGATCGGAGGTTGCTCATCACCGAAAATCGGCCACCCAAAGGTGACCGCCCCATGTAGGCGACTCCACAGGATGGAGTCCAGGCGGCAACCAGGTCGTACCCGCATATTCGACAAGGCGGAGGTGGCATGAATCATGGTCATCTAGGTGCTCAAAAGCTCCAATCACAAATTTATTGTGGACTGCTGCAGATGTATCAATTGAGATTGGCCAATTGTGAGTGGGGGCCCATTTAGGATTCCCGCATTATTCTAGGACCTTTCCCATGTTGGTGCCAAAGGCTGATACCGCACTTCATGTCATCCATCGGAGAGACCCACACTCTCCAACCAAACGGCCTATTCATAGGTCGAGACTGAAGGAGTCGGGGCAGATGGTCATGTCTGATCGAGAAGAATGTGAGTCCAGGATGAATGCATAAACATCGACCTTATGCCGCCATTATGGTTGCCCTTTAACACCTGCGCCAACCCTGTTTGCTTATCCTCAATGAGGCTCTAGGATTGCGCGTGCGCAGGTACTGCGGAGAGCTATGAGGACACCAAGATCGCCTCATGACAACGGGCTTGCTAGCCAGCTCGGGAATTCACGAATCTACCTCGGCCTGTTGACGCATGCGTGAAGTCCAGCTCCGAAAGGAGCTGTCACATTCTGTAGCCAGAACATAGGCTTGCCAATTGCCAAGTAGACACCTCTGACACATACACTGACACACACATGCATGGAAGACTGTCTCGCATGACACGTAAGACATTTGGCCACTTAGCTGGGGCGGCTTGCCCAAAAAACAGGATCGGTTGTGCACTTCCCTAAATGCATGAAACTGGCACATGACGTTAGCAGTACAATCATACAATGATTTTCAGTCCAGGCCACTGGAAATTTGCACCCCGCTTATGGGCGGCCATCTTGGATTTTCATTTTTGGATTTTTATTTTTTTTCCCTATTTTTTTTTTTTTTTTTTTTTATTTTTTTTTTTTTTTTTTTTTTTTTTTATTTTTTTTTTTTTTTCTTTTTTATTTTTCAAATTTTTTTCTATTTTTTTTTTTCTTTTTTTTTTTTTTTTAATTTTTTTCCATTTTTTTCTTTTTTTTTTTTTTTTATTAATTTTTTTTTATTTTTATTGTCTTTTTTTTTTTTTTTTTTTTTTTTTTTTTCAATTTTTTTTTTTTTTATTTTTTTTTTTTTTTTTTTTTTTTTTTTTTTTTTTTTTTTTTTTTTTTCTCTTTTTTGTTTTTTTTTTTTTTTTTTTTAAAAATTGTTTTTTTTTTTTTCTTGTTTTTTTTTTTTTTTTTATTTTTTTTTTTTATTTTTTTTTTTTTTTTTTTTTTTCTTTTTTTTTTTTTTTTTTTTTTTTTTTTTTTTGTTTTTTTTTTTTTGGTTTTTTTTTTTTTCATTTTTTTTTTTTTTTTTTTTTTTTTTTTCTTTTTTTTTATTTTTTTTTTTTTTTTTTTTTTTTTAATTCAAAATGGCCGCAACTGTGACCCGTTTTTTAAAATATCTCCTAACTAGTACAGATATCGGAGACCAGTTGAAACGCCTATAACTACATTTTAGGCTCTAGGAAGCAATGGTGACATTAAATGTTGAAAAATATGTGGCTGCCATCTGAATCCCGCCATCCATCAGCTATTTTGCTCTAAGGTCTATGCTCACAATTTCAGAGACAAATAAATTTGATGCTAAATATTGATCAAAACTATAAACTGTAGTGTTATCGCATCGTACTCATTGCAGGGACATTTCATCCATTGTTATGTGACTGCACAAGTGATCAACCCCCACAAGGCCCGTTCATCGCAACTGGAGATGGCAAAAGCGCATCAATAGTCAGGGATCAAACTCAGAAAGGCCCTATTTTAGGAGTTACGGACACCGCATTCCTATCACTTCAGGCTCATTTTTCTCTTTGTTAGTGTACTTAGGATAATATCAAGAGCCTGCTCGCCCGTCATCTCGATTGTGAACATCTCACAAAATTATATTTGAACATATGTACCCATCAAAAAATGGCCTGTGCGATTTTCGGTATCACTAATTTTTCAAAAAAACTTTCATAAGTTCTTCAAATATCAAGTTTTAGGACAGTTGATTATCACCCTAGTTGGGACGTGCATGGTCTTCATATGCTGGAGGTCCACATGTGTCAAATTTTGCACCATAGAGGTTGGAAAAATTATGTTTCAGTGTGCAATTGACCCCCCAAAAATAGCTGAATCAGCCCAGTAAATATGTTTTCATTCATCTTAAACTTGATTTTGTGCCTCAAAATAACTTCTAGTACATACAACGTAGGGTCATTAATATTAATTTAAACAGTATATATATATATATATATATATATATATATAATTTGTTAGCTGAATGGGTTGATCATGTCTGTTGCTCCAACATCTCTCACCTTTCACACTGGATCGTCTTTCCTGGCTTGGTGTTAGTTGACTGTATTGCCGCACCCTAGAAGTGTGCCATTGTCTTTGCGTTGCTCGACACTGCAGTAATGCTGGAATTGCTCTCAGCGACTTCTCTCTCGTTGACTTTCTGTGTGATGCCCTTGAACAGCTGTGCTTTTGGCCTCCCGTTGTATTGTCTGTATGTAACGCCATGCCGTCCAAACAGCATTTAACTTTTTCCAGCACGTTACGCGTCACTTTTGAAAACCCGCCGCATTGAACTCAGTGGCTATTTCTGTGCAGATTCCTCATGGCGGCCAAGAATGTAGGACACATTGCCACATACTTGATGGACAGCAAGAAACCAAGTAAAGGAGCATATTTTCGACCTCAGTGAGATGCGTCCTCCCACCACCCTTTTCGTTCTGCCTGCCTATATAACCGTTTAGAGAGTGAGAACCCATGTGGATGTAACATAATCCAAGCTTGGCTGTAGGCGAGTGCACAGGTATTTTCAAGATCCGACACTTATTGAACATCATCTGCAAGACTTCGATCCATCTCGGCTTTGCCTGTAATCCGCTGTGGTGTCTTCATGGCTACCTGCTTCTGCTACGCTTACGAATAGCTGCCGCTTGAGTAGGCCATCACACTCAAGTCAAACACAGGTTCGTCCAGAGGTCCATGATTCAAAAGCTTTCCCATGGTACAGCTCCAGCATAGTCAACATCACCAGAGTATGACATCCCGTACCATCTTGTAGAGTCCTTGCCAGCCATTGAGCTTGTTCATGGTTCACTGAGAACACTGGCTTCCACCAACCAGAGTTTCAATACCAAGAGGACATCAAAGAGTTGCCAAGAGTCCGCAGGAAGTTGCTAGCATATACTGAAGCCCCCCATACGTAGTATCAGATGTTTTATTTATTGGCTTCTTCTCTTCGAAGTCCGGAGGTTTAATTTCGTTATATGGCTTGGTCGCCCACGGTCATACACAATGCTTTGGCCTATTGCTTGTGCGACTGCTATACCAGTATTCAACTCGAAGCTTCAATGACATCAATCCAGATCTTGTAGATGCTTGAGATTACAGATCATTCGCTTGCACAAGCTTCAAAGCCTTATCTTTCTGGCTAGCCAGAGCACTCACAGTGTCACACCGCTCCAGCATGAAGCCCTTGGTCAATTGCTAGAAGCAAACTCCACACCCCATACCGCAGCACAACTTTCCAACGTCGATCTGTTGACTCGAACCTTTTCCTCGTCTGATGAGAGCTGACTTAGCGATGTTCTGCCAGATGAAGCTGATCACAGAACGTCGGTTGTCATCTGCCACTAAGATGACTGTCTTTAGTGGTTAGCGCGCGTGCTTCGCTGGAAAACATACGCGTTGTCTTGCTTCCTCGTGGCTACATTCAGTGCTTGCACCAACTTCCACCTGTCACGGTTCAGTACCAACATTTATCACCACAGGTTGAACATACAGTGTTCTGTTGCCTAGCTGTCGCGATTATCTTTCATGTTTCCACGACTCCGCCAGAAACACAATCAGTTTCTCCTTTGTCTCGCTGCAAGCAAGGAGACGCCTCCAGTCTGTGATTTGTGTGCGGTTGATCACGCTGAAACTGATTGCCTTCATTTGAACCCGGTTCACACGTTCAGCTGATTTGATGGATTCTTCTGTGTATGTGTCAAAGACAACATCGATGCGCTGACTAGCCTTGACCAGCGTGAAGCCGCTGCAGCAAGGATTCGCGGTTCAGATAGGTTCGTTCGAACTGGTGTCGTTCTCGCCATTTATCTTTTGTATGAGAGCCATCGCATCGATTCATTGTGCATTTGACTGTCAATATTCTCGGCTGGGTTCCACAAGACCTTTCCATGTGTTCCAAGTGCAGCTTTGTTTGTTCTTCATTGACCCAATCACGTTTGCCAAAGCCATGGTAAGGCCCTAATGGGTGACAAAGGAACAAGTTGCATGTCGAGGTTCCTTGTCTGCGATGAGTCATATGGTGGCAAACATGTTGTCTGTCACTCTCAGAACGATCTCCTTGTTTTGCCCATTCACAACTTTGCTGCTTGATCTTACAAAATGTCTTCAAGTTTACTTTTTCACTTGTGCAATAGAACGAGTTCCGCTCTTCAAACTTGTTTCTGGAAGCTTTTGGTACGCCTCTTCCCCCTTTTGCATTGGCCGTTGAGTAGATCATTAGAAACGTTCCTCCTCGCAGCCACTCCCCGGTAGAGATACTGAGAAAGACATGACGGATCATCGGCGGAATGGATTGGACCAGTCATTTTCCAGTAATCACAGATAGCTTGACGCAAGACTCATCACGTTTGATGCGAAATAGACATAGTCAGGGTGCTTGGCGTAAGATGTGTCGCTCCATTCACAAGGTATCTTGCTCGGCAGTGCCTCAGTGCCAGCAGCCGATGTTCTGCAGTTAGATAGTATCGTGAACAGCCCCTGTCGAGATCCCACCCTGCCCCCCCCCCTCCTCCCCCCCCCTCCCACCCTCCCCACCCCCCCCCTTTTTAAAACCTCGTGTTCCATCCAGCTGTTTGCGTATCTTGTTGACTGTTCTCTGTTGTCTGGTCAACAGCGATTCTGGCAAAGGATTCCTGTGTAAGCTAGTACGGAAAGAAGTAGCCTTGCATGAAATTGCCTGTACAACTCGGGGCATGTTTCGTGGGTTGCGTCACTGTTGCCATAGTACACTGGTAGATATCTAGCATAGTTCACCTTGTCATTGCGACACCACCAAGGATCACTCTTCTGACACAGAGCCAAGTGAAGCATCCAGTCGCCCTTCTCTATCCGCAACGAATCAACCCCAGCAAGGTCCTCTATCATATCAATAATACATCATCCAAAGCGAGCCAGCGGTCTCCATGTTTGGTTCGCAGTAATTGTAGTATTTCCGCGAACATGTCAAAGATCTGTTACACAGATCGAATTCATCGAGCAGCAGCAGCGAGAGTCTCCCCATGGCAAACATCATCCTTGATGCTGCCGAATTTTTGAGTCAATGTTCGAATCTGGGTTCCTTCGTCAGGATGATTGCATTTCTATCCACACCTGGAAGCCCTTCCAAAAGAGGCGCATTAGTGCCTCGTACATCAACTTGTGGAGATCGCAAGCACGGTGTCATTGCTGCCTTCCAGAACCTGTTGATGGAACCTTCAGCGATGACTCCTACTCAACAGCTACATTCCCGAAGGCCTGCATCTCAAAACATTTCCCAATGCTAGACATTGAATTACAGATTGTATGGAAGTTCCCATCATGTGAGCAGCGATCTTCCATATCGACACATCTATTCCATGCTATTTCGGTGCTGCCTGGCAAATAGTGCCGGTCTTAGCACCACGGTATACGCCTCAGCGAGTGATGACATGATGTTGAGAAGAGATTCTCTGATATTTCTTGCATGTTGCCATATCGTGCAGGCGCAGTTTATAGTCGGCAGTAGCCAACTACAATCTCTGTCCACCTGAACATGTATTCTCTTAAGTCATGATGTTGAAACCAGTCCACGAACTGATTGTCTGGTCGCATGGTTCCAGCAATGCGAGTCATAATCCATACGTGTATTCGGCGCTGCGCAAGTGATGTTGCGCATGCAAGAGTGTCAGAAAATCTGTTGGCTGATTGAGGGGCTCTCGTTTTCCTGCCTGCTGTATATTGGAAGTAAATCGCTGGTATACGGGATAGATCCATATGTGGTCAAAAATAGTCTCCGATACGACTTTCCTAACTTGATTTATCGTCAGAATAGATTAATGCCACGCGGCGGCCTAATTAATTTTCGGCCTCCTTCATATATAATTATTTGTACACTCGTAAAGAATTATATGTTGTCTTTTTTATTTTATTTTACAGCAGATGAACGGTTGTGAGCAGAATGCATTAATTTGGAAAATCATACCAGTGAGTTTCACTAAAAAACAGTACAAGTTTAATGAAAAATATTAAAAAATATATGATTTTTTTCGTCCAATAATTGATTTTATTATAAATAATCATATACCAAAAACTTCATATTATTTTTGTATTTAGACGGTACAGATGACGACGTATATTTGAGCGTCAACCGGCACGCGTCAGATAGCTAGTATAGAACTCCAGATACACGTGCAACAATGTACCCCACCCAAATGGCATTTCGCGCTGAGCGTGTTTCAAAGATAGCGGCCATCCGGGCACTTAAGCTACCGCTTCTCAGAGTTCCATCACACCACTTTTCTGACACACTTGAGACAATTTGTCTAATGAAATATTCATAAGAGAATTACTCCCCACCGCCGGAGCATTACTTATTTGGTCTGGCTCAAGGACTATATCGTCTTCAGTTGTCATACCCTTCCTCCCGCCCATGGTAGACTTAAGCTTGATTGGTAAGGCTCTTGTCTTGAAAACACTTGACCTTTGCCTCATGGAAGGGAAATCCAACTGAGAAGCAATCTCAGTTCCTTCCACAAGCTCGCGAACAAGTGTGGTCTAACCCTGAGGAGAGCCAGGAAACAACGATCTGTAACCTCAAGTCTGAACTCTCAAACCTCTCTTCCTCCTACAAATCCTGGGTTGCATCGACATCAAGTCTGTTTCTGTGTTTGTTCCCTCAATCCCTCCCTTACCCTCAAATGCCGCCACAGCTACATTGGCACGTGAAAAACAATGCCCGAAACTGCGGGTTTGCATCGAAGTCTTGGTGTGTCCCAAACCAATCAATTTCTGTACCACCCGTACCAGTCCACACCCAACTAACTGTTCCTGACTCTGTCCTTTCTCCTGACAAAGGTTGGAGATTTTCTGTGTCAAACCTCGATCGATTCTGCAACCGGTCCAATGACATTCAGCCCACTTGTTCCAAAAACCTGCTCCTCTGCTCTTTCTCACCCTCTCTCTGTTCTATTCACCCTCTCATTTGCTCAAGGTCATCTGCTATCTGCTATCTGCTTGGAAATTGGCAAACATTACTGCTCTGCATAAAAAAGGTGCAAAAACAGATGCTTGCAAATACAGACCAATCAGCCTTCTCCCAATCATCAGCAAGGTTATGGAATCCATC
>JAXMNL010000317.1:12805-25663 GCA_035128595.1 Eptatretus atami | reverse complement strand
TCGGCCAAAAAAAATCGAAAATTTTGAGACAAGAGGTTCGATTTTTTTATCGTTGTAAAGTGCCGAAGCCTTTATGATTGACAGTTATATTCAAGTACAATACAAATGAATATATACAAAACAATTACAAGACACTTAAATACAAATTAACCTCTTCCGGAAGCAGTCAAAGTTGGTCGTTCATCATCATCTTCTTCTTTTTCTTGAGCGGCACCATATTTATAGATCGGGATCAAACTGCCATCCTGGTCACACTGACCAGGATGGCAGTGTATAGCTGTACTAGGATTCAAACCCAGGCGAGACAGCCTAGAGGCGAGTGTGCATACTTCTTGGCCATCCTGCCAGACTTTGTAGCAAATGTCACTATCATTACCGTTACAAAAAGCATGGTAATCAAAATAAAGACCAATTACTGCACCGTAATCCCAAGAAGGAGGCCAGACATAACGAGACACGCACGCGCGTGCACACCCACACACACACACACAACCAATTTTATTTGAAATTATAACTTAACTTATAAGCAATTAAATGATTTCCCAACTGCCCGGATCATCAGCTGGGCACCGTTTTTCATCGAGGTTTCGATCCTTTCAACCCGAACCTCTCCAAACAGAAGATCCACAACCCCGTCACCATGACATGGTCAATCACGACGTCAGTTTGATCAATGCGTTGTGACTGCATGAGCCAGTGCAGCATTTCCTGGTCACATGATCTGCAAGATTCACTCAAAACTAGCACGAGAGCAGATAGCAATGGAATTCAGGAGGTTTACACAACACCCAGTTTGTCAAGTTTTTTCTCATGAAACATGCTAAGTGCCATAAATTTATCACCTGTAAGTGCTTCCCATTATCCTACAATCGATTCAGCTTGAAGAAGAATGTCAATTCCTACTTCCTACATCTTTGAGATTTCATCGTATTTTACCTGACTTCTGCTACTTCCTGTGTCCTGGATGTTTTCTTGTTATTTTTGTCTTTCTTTTTGTTTGCTTTATCCTTATCTTTATCTAACCTTCCCTTAGTCCCTTACCTAGAGTGGCTTTATGCCTTGTTTGGGATGATTTCCATTTAAAAAAAAAAAGGAGTTGGGAAATGATGACATTCAAACACCAAGTTTCAGCTTTTACCTGAACCTCGGACTGGCCAACCTTATCCCAACTCTTCAACATTTTTCACACACACACATACACACCTTCACTAGGTGGCCTTCACACGAGCCTTGTTCTGCAAGGCTTCCTGCTTCAGTTTCCAGAATTCCATCATGTCAGGTCTCCAGCCTTTCAAGGCTGTGGGGTTCCAAGGTCTTCAGCCTCCCGTCGACTCGATGCATCAGGCTTGTCCTGGGCCCGGTCACCCCGGCAAACCGTTTGCCGAGTCGATACTGGGATTTGTGAAACAACCTGAACAGGGTTTCAGAAAATTAGACTTCACATTCAATTTCACTGAGGAACATCTCATAATATGGACCGAGTCCTCAGAGAAGAAACATTTCATGGCAAAATCTTACCTTTGGTTCACCTTTGACGTGACACTGTACTCCACAGTATTAGAGGTTTAATCACAGAATAAATAAACTCACCTTTAAGAACCGTTATATTTCCTTTTCACATATTTCATCACAGATATACTAACGGCCTGTCATTTCTGCATCGCTCATTCGACCTCGTGCTCTTTTGCAATAACGTTTCTTCAGGGATCAGACTCATCCACTCCTCATCCTCTCTGCAACTTCTCTCCGAATCCATAACGATTGGACTATTGAAGCCCAACAGATGGATTCAAAACGATAGATTCAAGTGTTGTCGAGTACATAACAGCGCACTTGAAACATTTATCAGTTTTACATGATTAACTGTTCATGGAGGACGTAATGTTATGAAGAGAAATGGGAAACGTTTAGATGCACTTCAATCAAATAAGGCCGACGGTGGCCTTCAAATTTAGACAATCTGAAATCGATTACACGGGCTTCGCTCACTTGTGTTTGCAGGATCATCACATGCTGCACGCTGAGAGCGTGCACCCCAATCTTGGGTTTGACCCCAGGTGCTTTATCACCAGTCCCATTCCAAATGCCATCCCTCCAGTCGAGCTTGGGTTATAAAGGAATGCTGTCAGACAAACAACAAACAGGTCATCAATCAAAGTGAATGTTTAGACATGGGGTGCCGACTCCTTTGAGTAACAAGTCATCTGCTCACGGATTTAAAATAGTTCAGGTACGGGTGACGACAGCACAGATCGAGACGCCCGATGGTTTGGCACGTCTGTGTTGCAATGAAGATTTAAATGCAAGTTCTGACCTTTTGCTCCTCAAACCTCCTCTTATGCTCCATGCAGTCTCACTGTTTGGTAATCACAAGATAGCGTATCATGTTATTGATGCTGGGATGAATCAGGAAAGAAGATGAGGTGATTTAGAGTTAGGATTACACTCAATCCCTTACTGATGGATTCCAGATGGCGTTTTTGATTGGTGTTTCACGACCGGCACACCGTACTTGGCTGCTGTTCCAGTGACACGGGATCCAGGAGTGCGAGTTGTAGGTTTCTTGGCTTTTGTGACAATTGGAAAAAAAAAAAGAGAGAGAAAAGTAAAACAAAAGCAAAAGTAATAACAACAGGTCAAACTTTACATTATTCATAAAGCTCCCTGAGCCACAACTACAAATATATCATTCTTCCTCAAAATGGAGATGTTTATCGATCTGGAACTTCAGGATGTATTGTACGTGTGGGACTGACCTGAGGGCTCCACACGGCTTCCTGCAGGTGGAGGTCTTTTCAATCCGATCCCAAACTCTTGTAGCAGATCCTGCCACAATCGCAAGATAATCGAGATACTCACTTTTATATTTTAGACATTTAAATGAGAAGGAAATCTTTTATTCCTTAAACATACAATTAGTCGAATAAGTCGATGAATTATACCTCCGCCTGTGTTCGATGTCAACCACTGTTGTGTTCGATATCAATTAAAGGCACATCAATAATTAAAGGTCAGATGAGAGAGAAAAGAGAAGTACAAGAGAACATCAGATGCTTCAAACTCAATTTAAAGCTCTTTGAACATCTTCAAAATGATGTTTCAAAGAGAAAATGACCTTTTTGAACTTTTGAACCCAAAATATAATCAGTTAATCTTTGTATTACAGTCCATATTTCTACCAAGTTGAGTTTTATTTTTATTTTTGGGGGTGGGTCAGGGTGAAATAAGGTCTTTCCATTATGTGGTCCCTGGTTGTCCTGACCAGTGGAGCCATGTCATGAACAAGGTTCCTTTGATAAAACATAAGCATGAGGTTGGGAGGTGTATAGTACAGGTATAAAATTAGCAATCTGCACGGGCAGCAAGAAAAGCCAAAACAGATAGGAAATGAAATATCTAAATGGTAACCAATCCACTGTGAATAAAAAAGAAGCTGTCGTTTCAGGGGGGAAAACGGGTCGGGGAAGATTTTTTCTTTTTACTCCAACAAAGAGTAAGGCCCGAAACGTTCTGTTTTATTCACGGCAGATCGATTACTAAATCAAGGTGTTGTTTCCTATAGTTCAGGTACATTATTTAGTTCCTCTCTCATGATTTTGCTGACAGATAAACCATCACTCTTTAGATGAGCATGAACCACCTCATGCTCCAGGCGATGTGGTACATGACAATGATGGTGATGAAAGCCATTGTTTAAACCAGAGTTTACCTCGATGTCAATTCCTCAAGGAAAGTACAACCACAAAACACCGCCGCCATACTCACATCAAAGTGTTCCTACTTCAGTGGCGTTTTTCTTCTGTTTTTTTTGTTAATTATAAGGGCAATAATAACCGAAAATTAATTATTTTTAATTAATGAATTAATGAAAAAATTCATTAATTGTTAATTATGATTGTTATATATTGCAATACCTGTGGAGAAAGCAACTTGGGTAGACAGGCTTGAAGTAGACTGCTCTGCAACACCTGAGCGGCAGATGGGCGGAGTCGTGGACTGCGGCCCAACAACCGCCCAATTAGAACTCGCAGACCCAGGGAAAAGGAAGTGGATATCGGAGGATAGGCACCACGTACAATCTTCAGAACCAGATTCTTCATGTTACCCGCCTCAAACTGGGGGTACAATGGGGGCAGGAGGGACAGCAAAACGCTTACTCAGAAACAACTTAATCTGAACATTGTGAGGGAAATCGGTCAAAGTTAATCCAATAATTATGCATTTTTCAGCACAAAGTCCCCTCTGGTCTTTCAACAAAGTGGCCGAGTTTAGGGAGAAAAAAGAAATCTTACAATCATGAAGTTCACCTATTTTTCACTGGTCAGCGTACAGTCAGGCGTGTTTGAGCTTGTTCATCAACTCGCACCAAATGACACTAATATGCTTTCCCTGCTCCTGAACATCATTATGCTTTCGTTTCGTGAAGCATTTGTCAAGCTGGCAAGTCCACGATAAAGGCTTGTCACAGTCATGCAGAAAAAAAAAAGTAAAAAAAAAAAATTGACTTTCACCAAGAACAAACTTCTCAAAACCAATGAAGTGATGAACTGATGGAGCGATGGACATAAGAACAAGGTCTTCCAAGCCTTTATACACCCTTGTTTAATCACAATCTTAAAAATCTTATTGATATAAATCTAAACTGCAATACGAGGGTGAACAAACCGATATAAATTAAAATCAACTTGCAGGTACATATATGGAATAAACCTGAAATATCGCGGGTTTTCACCAATTGTGGACAACCTCTTGTAGAGCGATTTAGTTATCGTGGGTTTAATTTCGACCAATTGTGCTTTTTGAGCCGATATGTGACAGTTACCTTGCACAGAGCCTTTTGTTGCTTCTCGAGAATCGTTAGCAATGACGTTCAAGCATAAAACGATGGAGAAAATAAGTGATTATTAAGTTTCGACTTTACTCATATAATTGTAAATCAGCAGTGCTGCTCCAGTGAAGGTGGTAATTCCCTGGACACATGAAGCGAAAAGCAGGGTTAAGCAATTGGTTCATGTCTGTCTGTCCATCCTATCAGTTTATGATCGAGGAACAGCCGATTAAAATAGAATGTTATATTTTGAACACGAATCGGAACATGAAGAGGAAGACAAGTTTGTCGTTTTACCATATATTGGCTCTGAATGCGTCCCAATCGCATATGCACATCTGTCTCTGTCTCTGTCTCTGTATCACATCTATCTATCAAAATTTAAAATAATTCGAAACAGGAAACTTACTATTTTTAAGATACACATATACACGCCTTTAAACCTCTTTTAAATTGAAATTTATACTTGAAAACTGTACAACACAAATCACCTTGCTTCCAAAAAAACATGCTCTATATCGATATATAGCACAAGAGGTTATGGCATGTGGGAGTGTGCATCTCGAGTGAAGAAAAGCTCACCAACATGCTATGCACGATACTGATGCAATGTTAATGGGGATTTATTCACCTAATTAATTAACATGGGCCGTTAACACATAACCCCGTCAAACCCTCGAACATAATCACCATCAACATCACCATAGCATTATTGGATCAAGTTTTAATAAATCATGGATATTAAAGGTAAGTTTCATGATCTTAACAACTCAAGAAAATAACTATTTTATGTTCTTCATACAGGAAATACAAGTCTGGTGTTAGCTTAACGGTTAAGGTGGCCACCTTAAGATTGTAGGCTCTTCATTTTAAGCCCATGTTGTGCTGTTACCACAACAGGTTTGTTGACTCAGCCTGTATCTTCCGAGATCAGTAAAATGAGTAGCAGCTTACTGGAAATGGGGCACTGCATCACCTGCACAGCTGCGCTCCCAGCAGCCATAGGCTGCATACAAAAAAAATGATATTAACCAGAAGGGCACTCGGTAGAGCACATACCTCCGCCACGCAATGCCTGATCCACGAGAACATATCGGGTTGATTAAATTTTTGAAATATCATGCTATACAGTACTATATCGTTTTTGGCCCTTATCTCTCAATGGTGAAGAATCACTTTGAAAATTAAATAATTCTCATATCCAGATCCGTATCCGATCTTCACCAAAAATCTAATCAATTCGTCCTTGTCAACACACCCAACCTGTCCACCAAGTTTCATCCAAATCCATTCACAACTTTTTAAGATATCCTGCACACAAACAAACAGAGAGGGTGAAAACTAACCTCCTTCACCTTCGGTGGCAGAGGTAATAATACATTATTTTGTGTTCTTAATACTCTTATTCATGAAAAAAAGCACAAAAACAATGCACAAGCATGTTAATTAAGGGTAAAGTTTGGACACATTTTAAAACTGAAGTCCTTAACCATATTTTCCCCGAAGTTTGTTGATTTGTGGTTCACAAGGGCTTTCAACAACCTAATTTCCAAGAACGACGAGGCCGGCTTTCCTATATATACTTTAACACTGCATGGGTATGGTGATCTATGAACAGTTGAGACATGCAGCCCGTACTGTACTGTACTCATCTCCGCGTCAACACGACGTTCGGTGCAATCTTCCATATAATCGGTCCCTTTGTTTTCAAAAATAATCAATTTTTTGTTTTCGGTTATTATTGCACTAAATGATTTTAACCATGGCCCTCAAGAAGAAAACAGTTGCTGGCGTGAACCGTGCACAAAAGTCAAGGAATGTTATGTCTGACTCAGAAAGTGGAAGTTTTGGATAAGCTTGGTCGAGGCGAGAGTGCGTTTATTTTATTTTATTTATTGGGTTCGGAGCTGCAGAACGATTTATAAAAGAACCATCACGATTACAAATGGAGGAGAAGTGGGCGTTTGGGGGCTGGCAGGGAGCGCTGCAGACACACACACTCACCTCCAAGATGCTTAGCCTTGGTTGAATCCCGACCCAACTATAAACTGTCATTCCGGTATTTCACAAGCAGGCAGGGAGATTTATCAATGTGTGTGTCGTCCTTCGATGGACGTTAAACGATCTGCTAGCATTCGTTGGAGACATTTAAGACCCCAAGGTGTCCTTTGTGAAAAGTATGCGAGCTATTGCCGGGATCATGAACAAATTGTAAATTCCTGCTCCAACTACAACCAACTATTATTCCGAAAGCAAGATAGCAGTTCAATTTTGGGAAAAAGGACACGACGAACAGGGTACATTTAAATGAGCACATATATACAGCACATATACAAACAATCATGCAGTCATGCAGGTGTGGGGGAAAATTTATATTAATGTATTCTAAATTGTAACAAATGGAGTTTTAGAAATGTAACTTTATGCTGCAAGTTGAATTGGCTGTCATTTCTGGCCAAAAGACTTTTGCCCTAAATGTTAAGAAATGTGTTGTTCTTGAGCAGAGTGACCGAGCTGATAACAAACGAACTTTGCCTAGAAATGTACGAAGTGGCTTCTCGTCTAAAGGACACGTCTGCAGTCTGGGTTGAAACAGCCCCCACCACTCTCTCATGAAAGTATAAAATGCTTTGAAATGTAAAATGTTTTCAGTGCAAGTACCTGAGGAAGTATTAGAATCTCAGTGGCTTGTGCTCCTTGGAACTGACCAAGTACCAAGTTAGAATAAAACTCTCTGATGTAATGTGGAAGTGAATTGAATCGGGTTGGTCCAACTGTTAACTAAAGTAAGAATAAATGAAATAGAACCAAATAATATTGCAATCAATGGGGATTCTTAAGTCATTGTATGAGGGTGAAAAGTGTATGGTGGATAATTAGAAAATAAATTGTTTCACAAGGAGACTTGTGTGGACATCAGTTTTATCAGTGTCGATGGTTTTATGCAGGATTTTATAACCAAATCAGACAAACGTTAAACTCTGCTGAAGTCAAATAGGATTCCACAATCAGCCAGTTAGAATCCTTCAGGAGACAACGATCACAACAAGGCGGGTTTAAAAAATCCACATCACAGGTAAGCAATGATGGAAAAACACGCATGCAGTTGTTTGTTGAAGACTGCGGGACGGGGACAAAGCACGGCAAGGCGAAAACACTACAACCGACTATGGTTATTATGTACATTTACTTAACAGGTTTTACTTACGGGACTCGGTGCCACAACATTCGTTCAAAGAAAAACAAGAAAATACCCCCTCACAGCAAGGGAGTCAGACTGGGCCTCTTGGGTCTTTATGGCGTGGACTTGGCAGACCGAGAGTCCCACGAGACCGTTGCAGGTTACCTGCACCCTCGTGGTGCCTTGATGAGGCGAGTCGCGACGTCCCGTCCCACGGCAGCTAGTGTAGCCGTGGTTGTGCCAGGCCTTGCCAAGCGGCAGGCGCGCTCTCTCCGGCTCTCCCACACACACGCGCAGGTTCGCGTGACACAGCAGGGCTGCGCCTCCAGTCTCTCGCGCACGTCCGGACCTCCACCGACCGACCGCTCCAAGTTCCTGACTCGGACACGAGCCCAGATCTTCACGCAGCTCCTTGGCGCGATTCTCCTCCACACAAGCAGCAACCACCGCAACCCCAGCAGCAACTCCAAAGAGAGATTCAGCGACGACTGAGAGAGCTTCAACAATGACAGCGCAGAGAGCGGCAGCAACCCCAGAGAGAGATTCAGCGACGACCGAGAGAGATTCAGCAACGACAGCGAGAGAGCGGCAGCAACCCCAGAGAGAGAGAACGAGCGCTCCGTGCGCACTTTTATTACCCACGCTCCGCCCTCCGCTCTCGCCCCGCCCTCCTTCCAGAACCTGTGGAAACTTCCAGAACATGCGGGAACCTTCTTGAAGAGCGTTTTCCCGCCAAATCGGGGACGCTCCCTCGCCGCTGTATTTGTCTTCTTCCACACGCCGGTGGAATTCACCGTGGAGACGCCATTCGTCGGGGAGGGGGGAACGGGGCCACCTGTTTCCCTCGACGAAGGCCAGGCCTCTGGCAACCGTGTGCCGAGGTGGACGCGGTGGTGTGGTTATGAGGGTTGTGTTAAGGTGGTTGTGTGAAGCGGTTGGTCCAAAATAACGATAGTAAAGAAAAACGGCTACCTGAAGATCACAGCCCTGTCCACACAAATAATTCCCATTAAACAACGGTGGGGAAATCTATCTAAACACACACTTAGCGATATAACTGAACTAAGGACCTTTATGGTGTTGTGCGAATTTCCACAGCCGTAACAATATATATGTGTTCTGAGGTCCCCAAGTTAGTTTGTCCTCCTTCCCAAAGTTGTGCTTCACAAGTGGAGATAAGGTGTGGGGGGGGGGGGGGGTGCACACCCGGACCCTAACAGCTTGGCGTTTCTTTTAATTTGGCTAATTGTGTCCGTTTTCAACTCATAGTGAAGAAGAAGTGGGAGAGCAAATATTGAGGAGGAAGAAGAGGATTTTGTGATGAAGAAGAAGAAGAAGAAGAAGAAGAAGAAGAAGAAGAAGAAGAAGAAGAAGAGTATTGTGTACGTGTAATAGCTCAGGCATGATGGACCAAATGACCTTTTATCCATCGTCCAAAGATATCGCAGCTGGCGATATTGTTCGGACACAATGATCTCATATTTTACAATTTATTTCAAACCGCAGCACGTGCCTTAAAAAGGTTCATCAAAAGGACCGGGTTCAGGGGTTATCTGTTCATCTTTGCCCTGATTTCTTCAGTCGAAAGTTGTAATATTAAATTTTATCTTACTAATCCTTGTTATGCATTATTTTTTTCTTGCTTATTTTAAGACTTTTGTTTAATACAGAGATGTTTTAAAAGCTCTACCGATTAATATTCTTACGGCGGTGTATGGAGAAAAGCACTGCTTCCCTCAGTCGTCAATTTTTTTTTCATACTCCGCATTAATAAAAATGGATCAAAGCTTTTACACAGCAACTATACATTGAAGAAAGCGAGCTGATCAAGGTGGTAAAAAGAGGATAAAAGTCAGCAACCAGAAGTAATAAATGTGCGGAATCCATAGCAACGTTTTTGTGTTTGAGACTGCGGATTCTGTTGTGGTGACGCAGAGTTGTGAGTAACGCTCATCCGACTCACAACGAGACACTCCGAACTGATGAAGTGTGCATCAGACACAAGGATCTGCAGGTTTCGTTTCGGTGTTCACTTGACGTTTGTACGCAGCACATTCGGGCTGCGACGCTTTGAGTCAGTCGTTTTCTTTTTCTATCTTTTATTTCAAACAACAACCAACAAGGACGCTCGGTGGGCTTTTCCCACCTGTTTTTCGCGCCATTCTTCTCCGCGCTTGGTGTGAGGGAGGAGAAGCGGGGAGGGCAGCTGGCGCCCGATGGTGGATGCGCGGTGTGACGCGGCCAGGGAGGAGGAACGCCCCTTTTCGAGACCTTTCTCGAAGCGCCTCGAAGGAGGGTGGAGCGAAAACGGGGGCGGAGTGTAGGGCGGAGCTCCGGATATAAAAGACGGATACGGGCGGAGCGGTTTTGTGGTGCTCTTGCTCGTTGTTGCTCTTGCTCTCTTCCTGTCTTCTGGCTCGCTCTCTCTTCTCTTCCTGGTGGCGCTGGCCTGGCCTGCTGTGGTGCCGCCCCGAGAACCCGCTGCGGGACGGAGCGTCCGCATTCCCCTCTCCCGCCCTCGGCATCCACGTTTCCCCCCCTCTATCCGCGCTGGGATAGCGCCGAAAACTCCGTCCGTGGCGTCGAGGGCCAACACGTGCCGGCGCGAGGCACGCCGGAGAGACTTGCCTACCACGCCAGGGCACGAGTCGCGGCCAGGCGGACCACGTCGACGGACGTCGGAGAGGACTCGACGGCCCAAAAGGGAAGTCACCCTTTTTCTTTCGGGTTTTTTTTGTATGGATCTTGTGGCGCCGTGTCTCGCAAAGTAGAACTGTTTAAGTGTTGCCGTGTGTACGCGTATTCGGTTGTAGCTTCTGTCGTCGTCATTGCTTTTATTGTTTTCTCTTGCCTTTGCTATATGTGCATTTCTGATTCTGTTTGGCTGTATATGTGTGCTTTGTGTCTGTGTCTGTGTGAATAAAGTGCTTGTGTGAACTTGTTCCCCGTTCGCTGCGTCCTTCCTTTGTTGACTCTCCATCCTGCTTTCACGTAAAGGTTCTAGTGGCTTAATACGCTCCGATAATTAATCGAACCGTCGAGGCCGACGATAACACCCCTCGGTTATCACTGTAGCACGGAACGGACCGCTTAAGCGGTTCGTGTCCGCAGTCTGCCTGCGGCGAGGTACATCGCCCGGTTACCATCCGCGTGGTACTTAGGTAGGTCGAGTTGGCGAAACAACCCTATCCTACGCGGGTGGCAGATTGGCACGATTTTGTGAGGTCGAAAGCCCACCCGTGATTGGTTCCGGCAATAGTTCCTGGAGGGTCACGATGAATTGTCCGTCCGGTGGCGAGGCGGCCGCCATTTGAGTTACGTGCCGTTCGCACGCCGGCGGCGTGAATTCGCAACACTGTGTCAGGTCGTGGGTACATCCCCCTCCTCGCAACACTGGTGTCAGAGAGCGGAAACAAACTCTCCCGTCTCCAGCTAAATTTACGGGGAATCAGTTCAGGGTGAGAGGAGCGACCCCGATTCCCTCCAAATTACGAGCGAGCTAAATTAACCCTTACGAGAAATAAGATGGAGTCTCAAGGCGAGCGGTGCCGGGGGTATAGAAATGCATATGTGTAGAAATGTAGAATCCATGGTCCCAGACGATGCCCATGCAGGTTGACGCATCCCCACGTCGTGGTTTCCCAGCATGGACCGCATAATTGGAAATGATCAAAGCATATGCAGGATATGAGCGAAATGAAAGCGAATGCACAAAACGTGGGAGCCGCATGGAGTTTATGGGGGCGATTTATGAAAGCATGGAATGCGCAGTGGATTGAATTAATGCAGACGGGCATGCATGGAGAGAGAAAACGGCGATGGATTTCAAAATGTCGCGACCACGTGCTGGAGCGAACGAGCAAAGAGGGTGTGCAACGGCTTTGTCAGTCCCGCAATGAAGGCGGGTGAGGGCAAAATTAATTCGGGAGAACTGTGTGGCGAGAAAGCGTGAGACGGTGACGGAAAAAAGTGACGGTGACCAAGAGGGAAAAAAACTAATTGGGTGACGGAACGTGCATTTTTGAGGAAAGTTAAAGAACCCACGGAGGTGAAAGATTGGAGGAGAAAAAAAACAATTAAACGGAAAGAAAAGATGAGGACGCGGAATCGTGAAAGAGCAAGGATGAAACAGAGGAAGGATGGGAGCCGACTTAAGGAGAAAGCAAGGTTGTACCTATGTAAAGATAAGGAAAGACACCATGAAAGAAGCAGAGCTAATAGCACGAGAGACAACAGAAACTAATAATGTACAGAGACATGGAAAGAAGGGTGAATTGGAGCGGGTTGAAGACAAACACACACACATTAGTAGTGAGGACGATGAGGGGAGCTCGGGAATGTCTCGTGACCCGGTGCAACAGCGGGATGCCTCCTATCGGGAACAGAGGGTTAGACCTATTCCCCACGAAGGCTGAATCACGACCAGGTGGGTTCGGTCGTCAAAGCGAGTTCGAGGGGAGTGCTGTAACGTGCACGAGGAGCTTGGGGTATAGAGCCCCGGAACCCCTTGTGGTCACTAATCCCCAGTGCGATTGTCCCGTGTGTGTGTGGCAAGGTGTGGAAGTGCCCCCCGTGTGTGGAAGCGACCCAGTGGTGTTGAGTGGTGTGGTGGCAAAGTGGGCCGAAGGCCGAAAACGCTCCCCGGCACTCACTGATGAACCTCTGAACGTTTGATGAAGATCTGTTCAGTCATCTTGAAGAAAAATGGCTCATAGTGCAGATAAGTTAAAAATTTTAAACAAACAATTGAATATCATCATCTCCAGGTGCTTCAGATCTTCATTGGTTAGCTCTTCTGTGTGATTGCAGAAGTTGTTTAACGTCAGCTTCTTCCACCTCAGCAAACCCC
>JAXMNL010000316.1:41197-72701 GCA_035128595.1 Eptatretus atami | reverse complement strand
AAGGAGAGTAGATGTGTCATTCTCCAAGAATATTTTTGTGACAAGGCACATATGTACTGTATCGATGTGTGCAGTTGATTAAGCATTCCAGTGTAATACAGAAACTTACTGGTGTAAATGTCGAGTCGTGCCCTTTTGTGTTCTTATAAAATTGTTAAAACTTTCTCCAAATGTTTTCATGTTGCAGTTCATTAGCTTTTTAAAGATGAGAGATGGGCTGCAAGTGGCGTTTTCCCAGCATGCGTGAATTCCTGGATGAAATATTATTGCTGGCATCGACAATCTGTTGAATTCCTGCAGGAATAACATGAGAGAGATAGGTGAACGTACGGGCAAAGTGATAATTATAATGCTACAATAGTATCTGGTGCGCATTAAAAACTTTATACTGTAAGGTTTATAACCCCATGCATCTCAAAGACTAAATGAAGAGGTAAGCAAATGGTTTCGCTTCTGTCTGTTGCCTTGACGCGTCTGTCAACAAAAACGTCAATTTATGTGATTGAGGAAGCAACTAAATTCAAAGTTGAATGTTAGAATATTTTTGAATTACAAGAATTGTAACAGCAAATGGGAAAGTGCAAACTGCTGTTGAACTGGACTTGCGTTCTGAATTTTTTCCTGATCGCACAAAGAGGAGTGAGATATATTTTCAGCTCAGTCTGCCTGTCTGGCAGTCAAGCCAAAATTGAAAATCATGGCAAACAGAAAACAATGTTGGTATTTTGGACATTCACAAAGACGAAATACAACAGGTATTGTAATAATTTAATGTAACATGTTAGATATGGGTGCATCGGACATTGCTCCTGGCAAGTTAGACACAGTGGCGCAACGGCGGTAAATTCCGGAATAATTACATTTATATGACTATTTTACAATCCCTTTATTTTATTTATAATTGAATTGTATACTTCAACACAGACGAATAACCGTCTTGTCACTGTTCAAACGCTCTATCCTGACCATTTCTGTAGCACTTGAGCATAGTTCAAATGGGTGGTGTAACGAAGACTCGCTTCGAGATTTACTCTACAAAAACAGCACGTCACTCGTCCGGGAATTTTTTCAAATTGATCTTTGAAATCATTATTATATAACATATATTGACAGGTAGATATGGGACATTTTTTTTTGAATACTGGGGCATGGGGTATCGACATGTTCTCTGATATTCACACAGTTAAAGAGTAAACATCATCATTTAATTGATTGCTATATTCGTTGTTGGCATTGAATGTTTCTTGACTCGCTCTGCTATTGCATCTTTATGAAATGTATGGTGGGGCATGTAATGTGGTGCTAGCTTGTGCGTCAGGACAACGATTTGATCAGGAAGGGCACACGAATGGCATACTCTTTGTAAATATAGAAAGAGTTATTCAAACTCTGACCAGCAAGCAACACATGAGGCGATCATCTGACTTAATATTTTCACTCTCGCCCCCCCCGTATGTCCGCCGCACGACCGTCTCCGTCTCGCGATTGACTGCAAGGGATTGATAAGATCTGGCCTTCAAAGGGCACAGCCAGGGTGGAAGTTTATGGTCGGTTGTGGGGAATTGAACAGTAGCTGAAACAAAACAAGAATCTAAAAGTCAAGGCTTTGCATGAACATGGGATGTGCCATAGCCTCTGTTATTAGCATGACCACATGTGGTTCCGATTTTTCAGCTTCTTTTCACCTGGGATCAGTACGTTGGTGTTTGCCTGTCCTCTCAATAAGTTGTAGTCAGAGTGGAATTTGGAAAAGTTTTCATGGAGCCGGTGATGGCTCGGCTACCTTATTTCATCGAAGGCATTGTGAGATCTTTAACATCCACTTTTTGTCATACAACTGCCGGCAGAGGGGACGCTCTACTTTTGACATCCATGTTTCTGAAGGAAGGACACACAGATCGATGATCCACTTCGCTGCCTTGTCAAACACCGTCGAGATCCCGAGAGAGGCACGATAGCGAGCTCTCCTTCATTTGGGATGGTTTCTCTTGTATTGACAGTATCATAGTGTTCGGCTGAAGGTACGAGGCATCAACATCTCTAAGCTCGATCATACAAGTGTCACACAGTTGTTGCGTGCCTTCTGGCCATCTGTCAGCCCATGCTTTGCTTCTATCAATCTCAAGCAGCCGAAGAAATTCATCAGCTGTTTGTTTCTTTCTCTCCATAATTTATCACCTTACACTTTGTACAATCAATCATCTTTCTCGTTGATTTCCAAGAGACTCATCATAATTTTTCATATTATTAGGGCTTTCGCACTCGCAATGTTCATGTAATTTTTAGAGTATTGTGGTTGTTGGTCGAGGATATATTTAGTGTTTAACTTGCATATATATTCAAATATCATCCAACTTCCTGACCCGAATCTCAACCAACGGTACTCCAACTCTTCTGGATCTGATTTTGACAAATTCCCCTGAAAATATCTGCTGTTCTCCTCCGATCGCAACTCGGTTCTTCTGACCAAATGCTTGTCAAAGTAAACATCTCTTGTGGTTATTAGAGAACCACGTAGCACCAATCGAGTCTGATTTCCATCAGGTGACCGGCAAGGTCCCCAAGCAGGCCATCAAAACTTCGAGACGTCTCCATTTCTACTTCTCGGACCATCAACTCATCCTGGGAATTATTTAAAGAAATTTGCCTCTTTTGCGGACACAGAGTTTATCCACCGCTCTCGTCTGCAGTAATCTCCTTCGCTCACACCGCATGTCACTGAACGCTTGTGGTGAGGTCAGTTGTCGTGAACAAACTTCCTTTGTCTCATGAAAGCAAAACACACAGACGAGAGGTAATCGAGTCCCTTTTCATAAAGGCTCGGAACAAGTGTGATGTCCACCCTTAGGAGAGCCAGAAAACAACATTTTTCGAATTCAAGTCTGAACTCTCAACCTTACTCTCTCCAAATCCGGTGGGTCAAATCAATTCTGCTTCTGGTGTATGTTCCCCTCACTTAAATCAAATAGCCGCACTGCTGACACCGCACGTGATAAGGCTGAATACCGAAAGTTGGTGTTTGCATCTAAATATTGTGTCCGAAACCCATCGGTTTCTGTACCCACCTAACCCAGTCGCACCCAACTGTCCTTATTCAGATGCAGATATACTGTTGTGCTTACGTTAAAGCTTCAAACAAGAAAGCAAAGAATATGAGCTTCTCAAAGTGAACCAAATGTTCTGGATCTACAATAATAATATTTTCCATTATTTTCTACAAAATGTTTGCCGGATTAGGAATGTTATGTAATGATGTTTATCATGATGTAGAATAATGGTGGTTTTATTCAGGTGTAAAGCTGGCAGGATACCCGAGAGGGATGCACACTCGCCCCTGAGCTGTCTCTCCGGGTTGGGTCATTTCACGTAATAATGGACATGAAGCATAAAATTTGAAAATGTATTTTTCAAAAGGATTTCTGTTGGACGGTGTTTAGTTCGGTCTGAATTTTCAAAATTTATGCGATATATATTTATCCGTGATGATGTCACATGATTTGGCGGCCATCTTGAAAGAACTGCCTCAACGTCTTCCAACGGTAAGTCATTCTGTCTGTTATCATTTTGTCGAAAATATGGCTATTTGATGAATGTTTTAATCCGAAGTAGTATTCGCTGATGAATATTACTGATATAGGATCAGGCTGTAACTACTCATCAGCATATTTGTCCATTTCTCTCTGTGCCTATAGATCAACATCAACGAGGCATATGCAAGCAATGAGGCTTATACAAGCTGTTAGACAACCAAATGTTCGCTGATGTATGTAAGAGATTGTATAGATATCATAAAATGCGCCCGAGCATTCATTATCCAATATGTGATCGCATAGGTTACGTCCGTTACAGTGAATTTTTCAAATATTAACAAACAACAGACAGATCGTATCGTTGGAATATAGAAAGTATGCTACTAATGCTTAGTTTGCTTTCCGTGAATGAAAGGTATACTACAAATTCGTTATTTCGCAGGATTTAAGAAATGTGCTATGGCCAGTTTTCGTTGTGTCCATTTCGATGTTACGTCCGTTCCGCCTCTTAAATGTTGTTTTTTGCTTTAGTAGTGACTACACAGTGGGGTTTGTACCAATATCAGAAAGCCATAGAGACTAATTACGATATGTAATAAAGAAACTCTGTAATATGGCCAACCTTTTCAAAATTTCAACATTAGTGATGCCATTTTGTCTCAATGTTACGTCCGTTACGCTGGAATTACCCGGTTTTCAATCCTGACACAGCGAGAAACTGTCACCCGAGTGTTTCTCATGCAGGGTTAACTCTTCATGAATATCCATCGTCCATCACAGGGATGTTAAACTGGAGAACAAGACTGCTGGCACTCCTCATTTGTGAAGTTCAATCTCCAATGGTGTTTCATGAAAAGTAGGTGAGTTATCCATGGCACCCTGCATGAATTACAAATTTCTTCCAAATCAGCCACACTCAAATGTTGGGCCTGGACAGCCGTTCAGAAAAGACTTGGGCCCAAAACTCTCTCCATTCAACCCCAAAAGACAAGAATAACTTTGGTAGTTGTTGTTGTCGAGGAAGACTTCATCCATTCCTCAGTTTCAATCAGAGTGCAGCAGTGATCGCAAAAAACATATATACAGGCTTTTAAAATGGAGTGCATGCAAACTATGGATGACTGTTTCTGCAATGATTTACCGGAAAACATGACCAAAGAAATCTTTGCGGGGGCATTAGTCCCGACTTTGTGTGTTGTGCAAACAAGATTGAGACTCTTGAATAAGATTATGAGCCAGGTTGTGGTTCTTACCAAAACAGGAACATTCTCCAAGTCCCAAGGAAAGATCATTCCAACTCCGCTTTGATGTTCTGTTTCCTGTCAAAGCACAAATTTGTTGGAAATTATTATGATTAGTAGTAAAGATATGATTACCCTGAAATTATTTTGCTTCCAAGTGTCATGACGAACTATAATTTGGAATTTTAATGTATAATCTGTAATGTAATAAACTATCATTTGGAACTGCAATATATCATCTCTCCTTCACTCATTGCTGCACTTAACAAAATGATGATCACAGGTTAATAGGTCACACGAAAGTGGTAGATTGTCATTGTTCACTCTCAGTAACCTTTAATGACCATGGATAGTACAAACTCTCAGCTATTTCACTGTGCTTGCCATGGCCACGACACTGTTGCCATGACACTCCTCCACTACAGGTTTCCACAGGGTTTATTTTTTTTCATAGAAAGAGCAGTGCACTGGCAGTTCTTTGCTGATAAGAAGGTTATTTTTGTGCAAAAAGACAAGTCTTTCAGTGAAAAGTATTTCTTCAAGATGGATAAAATGTGGCCGAATTCAAGATGGTACCCGAGTGGTAGTTCTTTGCTGAGAATGAGGTGAATGTAATGATAAGTGTTAAATGCTCCAAAGCTCGAATATCCCCGAAAAGGACTGAAGGAGAGGTGCTCTTCCAAACCAACGAGGTATGGGGTTGGGGACAATCGTAGATATTGTAATATTCCAATTATGGTGTGGAGCTGCAGTGCACATTTCCAGTGCCTGATTGCGATCACATTTTGATTTTCAACTCACGAAGAGAAATGACATGACCATGCTAAAGTATGTCCGATTCATAACTAACACACATTTCCACTGCACACACATGCAAAGTACTGCAATCACTTCATTTCATGCGGCAGGAAAATTATTTTTATTATTGCGAGTTATTTTAACAGTTGACAGCCAAACCCCACTTGACGCGGTCTCGAATCTGAAGCACAACTCCCTGAGTTAGAGTTTGGAACTCGGTTTGGGTACAGCACGACTCTCGGTTGCTTGATTTCATATTGCACACAAGTGTTGGTCTCCATTTTCTCCTGCTTCCGTTCTGATCTTCACCCTCTGCCCACCCCCAAGGCTTCTATTGGGTGCACGTGGTGTGCCAGTAATCCCTTCCTGCTGAAACTCCCAAAATCCAGACTCAACTCCACTCATTCCATCCTATTTTTCCTCCACCTGTGGAACCAACTTCCTCAATCTCTTCAATGTCATTCTTCCTTTAAGAGCTTCAAAACGGTTGTTCACCACCATATCAGGTAGTCACGCATCCACAACCACAATCTTTTTCACCCTCCCAAGCGCATCTCTTTCCATGATCCCAGTTTTTCCTTCGACTTCTGTGATTGAGAGTTCGTGGTTGTATCAATCTTCTTCACTCCCTATGTTCCCTCCCCTTGCTCTCATTCTTCCCCACATCTGTTCCCCATCCAAGTCTCCCTTTATTTTGTCCCACAACCCTGTAAACATGTACCCTTGCCCCTCTTCCTGCTGTTGATTGCCCATGCCAGAGGTGAGGGTATTGCACTTGGTCTGTTGTCTGTCTGTCTGTTCACACAGAACATTGAGTGTGTGTATTAATTACATTAGACCATTTAGAACTTAAGACCCCCTGAGAAAGTTAAGAACCTTTCTCAACCTCAGACCCATTAACACCATAAAAACTCAAAAGACAATGAAGAGCCCTAAAACCCATTGAGACTCCTAAAATCCATTTAGAACCTCAGACCCTTTGAAACCCTGAAGATCCTTTATAACACTTGTATCATATAAAACCCCAAAGAACCTTTCAAACCAAAATTCCCTTGAAACCCAAAGACCCTTTACAACCTGACCCAGGACATCCAGAACAGCTTGGACCCCAGACCCAGAATACCCTAAAAGGCCCTTGAGAACTGTAACATCCATTAAGACACTTTTACACCACAGAGATCCTTTCGACCCCGAAGGCCATTTAGATTCCAATACCTTTAAGACCCTTTCAACACCAATGCCCATTGAGACTACAAAGACGCTTTGACCTTAACACCCTTAATCACCCTCTAGGTTCCTGAGACCCTTGAGAACCCTGAGATACTTCAGCCTCTCTCGACCCCGTTCTACCCTTTGGAACCCTAAGACCGCGAAGACCCTTTTGATCTTCTTGGAACCTTTCGAACCCGAACATCCTGAGACTCCTTTTTACCATTTAGTCTTTTACACCTTTCAAACCTTTTTGAGACCCTTAAGACCTTAAATTACACCCTTTAGATCCTTCAACCTTTCAAGACCGTTTCGTAACTTTTGAGTCTTTTGATAATTTCAACCCTTTCAACCCTTTACACCATTTCGACCTTTCAAACTTTAGACGTTCAGACCATTTGACCTTTACAACTTTCCAGACCTTTCACATTTACAATAAACACTTCAGAAATTGAATTGCAATCAACCTGAGCGAGTGGTTCATGCTCCGTCACCTGAGCGAGTGGTTCATGCTCCGTCACCCTGAGCGAGTGGTTCGTGCTCCGTCACCATGAGCGAGTGGTTCGTGCTCTGTCACCATGAGCGAGTGGTTCGTGCTCCGTCACCTGAGCGAGTGGTTCGTGCTCCGTCACCATGAGCGAGTGTTCGTGCTCCGTCACCATGAGCGAGTGGTTCGTGCTCCGTCACCATGAGCGAGTGGTTCGTGGTCCGTCACCATGAGCAGTGGTTCGTGGTCCGTCACATGAGCGTTCGTGTCAGTCACATGAGCGAGTGTTCTGCTCCGTCACTATGAGCGAGTGGTTCGTGCTCCGTCATCCTGAGCGAGTTGTGAAATAACACCCAATTTCGAGCTGTTTGCGGTATTAACAAGTTTCTAAATTACTGAGCCAAATTGTTTTTCCACCGTCACACGCAGCTGTTCATAAAGATTAACGTTTGTGAACATATCCGTGAAACGTCGATGTGAATGCAACGTTGTTTTTCAGTGAAAGCCACTCAAGGTTTCTGGGTTGTATGCAGTGAGTGCTGCAGTTGGGAATCACACTGACTATCCTGCCGATTCCGGAAAAATTGCCGGTGTGTGTGTGTGTGTGTGTGGTGTGTGTGTGTGTGTGTGTTTTGTTCATAAAGCAAAACATTTCCTCTGCTCACTGCTGACTCCCCTACCTATCTCTCTGTCTCTCTATCTCTATACCCTTCGCCATCTCCATCTCTCTCTCTGTGCACATATTCAGACGGTGTTATGTCTGGATGGTGTTGTGTTCGGGCAGTGTTTGTGTCTAGACAGGGGTTTGTCTCAGCAGTGGCTGATCGATGTTTGTCTACGGCCAGCTTGGCTCGGACGCATCGGGGCGGTATAAATTTCTGGACGGGAGATTGTCTCCAGACTGTGTTTATTGTGTGACCAGTGGAAAATGGATTTGAGACATTATTTTGTTTCCATCTTGAATGTTATTACATGCAGACTAATTTTGATGAAACATATGAATCGTAATTAACGCTCCACCGCACGTCTGCCTTCCCTTCCTCTCACCTCACACTGTCTTCCTTCCCTCACCCCTCTTCGCCCCACCCCCACATCCCTCCACCTCTTCACTCTCCCTGCTCTCTCTCACCTCACCCCTCTCTACCGCTTCTCCCCTCTTTTCTCCCTGCCCCTTAGTATTACCGTCAGCGAAGCGACAGGTGGTATTTGCACGTTCCTAATAATATAATTATAAAAATTATCACCCCCTTCCTCTGCATCCATTGATTGTAAATAGAAAGCCCTTGTACTTTCGGAATGTGCTTTTCAGATAAATAGAGGGCACTCGCGGAGAGCACATACTTCTGCTGTGCAATGCCTGATCCAATGGAACATATCAGGCACAATAAATATTTCGTTTTTAGCCCCATCGTTGAATGATGAAGAATCACTTTTAAAATTAAATCTCGGATTCGGATCTTCACCAAAATCAAACAAAATTCATCCTTGTCACACACCCAACTGTGCTGGCAAGTTTCATCTGAATCTGTCACAACTTTTTGAGATATCCTGCACACAAACAAACAAACAGACAGACAGGGTGAAACATAACCTCCTTCCACCTTTGGTGGCGGAGGTAAAAAAAACAAGAGAGTGAATTTCTTTGCAATATGTGTCCCGACAGACGTGATCTTTTCTGAGTCCAAAAGGGCAGAACTCTGTGAGAAATTGAGGAAACGCCCTGAAACTCGAACTTTTCCTGTAACTTATCATAATAAAGCCATGTACAAAGTTTCAGTTGAACATGTTAAACGGTATGGGGGGGGGGGTAGTCTGAAAAACCACAGGTGGATGGACGGACGGATGAGAGCAAACCTATTCTCCCATCTGGTGAAACCGGTAGGTGACTAATAAACTGCACAGGAATGAAGATGTGTGTGCAGAAATAAAATGAGTGCAATAATAAATGCAGGTGGTGCACACTCACCGCTTGGACGTGTTGTTTTGTCCACAGAACAAAAACCTTTTGAAGCGTCCTCCTCGATTCAGAAAATTAGTTGTCCATTTTCTGAATTCTTAGCTCACTTCTTTCAAATAATATTGTCTGATAATTCTTTTATCTCATCTGCAAGAGAGTAATTTCACATACATTGTCCTGTCTTTTCGATTTCAGGCCCAAGAACAAAGCCCTCACTGTGACGAGGGCATAACAATCCAAAATCACATTTTGCTCTCAGACAAGCCTCGACAATGTCTACAACAATTTTATTTTTTCAGGTGCACGTTTGCAAAAGGAGAGTCAAACACAAGAAGCATTTCATCATCATAAAAATAATAATAATAATAATCACGTAGCATGCCCAATGCAGACGTGTATGCAGTTACTAAGCTCGAATCCTGGTCGAGTCGTCACTCCAACTCAGGAAGTCAGGGTCAGAATACCGTTGATCAATTTCAGGAATTTGGCCATGTGCTGGTGATAGCTCGCCTCGTCTAAACAAAGTATAGCAGGGATTTAACCTCCACTGACTAATCTTGGCAAATGGTACACCCAGATGAACGTCCACCTGAGCGACAGCAACACACAGATGAATCACCACGCCGGTGAAACACATGATGACAGTTTATAGCCGGCCGAGATTCAAACCTCGGCTCGAGAGCTGAGAGCGAGTGTGAGTATCCACCTCTCGGCCATCCTGCCATCTCAAATTAATATACTCTTCGTTTTATTGACACTTGATGACACCTTGGTCTGCTAAATATCCAAATTCCATATTTTATCGATCTCTTTTCCACAAAACAAAGCCTGTGTTCATCTTCCAGTTTGCTGTGAAGAAAACTTATTAATGTCTTGGGGGGAGGGGATGGGGAGGGGGTCTTGATCTCAAATTTGAAACCCCTTTGGGCGTTTCAAAGAGCCAGGTTTTCAAAAGGGGTCGAAATACCAATTTGGCCATTTATGTCATTTTACATCTCATCATTAATGTGAATTTAAAGGGTGTGTGACAGGCATTATCACTTTCAAACTCGGCATACTCTTGAAAACATAACCATAGAAAAGCCATTTTGTGTGATAAAACTTTTATCATTGCCACAAACAAGGAATGATTCTATTTATCAAAATCTGATGACCCTCGCAAAGGTGAGAGGATTGCATTTGGGTGTTTATCAGATTGAGATGAAATTTTCACCATTGGTGTAACTACTCATGTACAATGTTTGAATGAAAATTATGTCATAGGTCACTGGTGTGACAGCCATATTGGAAAACGGAAAAACTTTGGACCTCTGAAATCGCATGAAGGAAAAAATTGAAACGTGGCAGCAAGACTCCTCATGGGGATGAGAGATGTTTTTAATGACATCACAGATAGCTTCGTTATGACATCATAATTGCAAATGTAGAATGCCATATCGATTAGTAAGAAAATTTTTGAGGATCATCTTGGGATAAAATGGTCCACAGAAATAAAAATTGACTAGCATAACCCGCGCTCTGCGCAACATGTTGGGTGGGTGTGTTTGAGAAAGGAACTGATGCAGAGTATCAGTCGTAATTTTACTTTAATGCAGTAAGTGGAATACGATTTCACTGTTTCAGAACCATTTTTTTTATTTTTGTACCATGCACCTCATATGGTCTTTGAGATAATGTAAGCCGAATATCACATTACTCGAGCGCAGAACAAAGTCGAAGATAGCGCGACACGAAACCACAAACTGGGAAATAATATTAAGATGACGTCATCGGTCACGTGATTCGGCATCACGTCATGTCATCAGCCACATGTTAAAAAAAAAAACAGCTGCGTTGATATTAGTGATGTAAACTATGTGAATGAACATGTCAAATGCTGCAGAGAGTAGGAATCGCTCATGGAGTTTCAAATCTTTACTCATTTCTGCTGATCATTGACGTTGAGAATTTTGAAGTTGATATGTCATTGGAGAGGATGGTAGTGAGGAGGGATGTCAAAGCATGAACATGTTTCTGTGATATATTGTCAAAGTGCGCATTGTCGAGGCAGGAAGGGAAAACCACCACGAAAGAATTCTATGCAGGGATAAAAAAAATCTTAACATGAAATTTAAAGAAGAATTCATAAATTTAGAAAAAAAAAAAAAAAATTTATTAAAAAAAAAAAAAAATTTAAAAATTAATAAAAAAAATTAAAAAAAAAAAAAAAAAAAAAAAAAAAAAAAAAAAAAAAAAAAAAAAATTTAAAAAAAAAAAAAAAATTAAAAATTAAAAAAAAAATTAGTAAAAATTTTAATTAAAAAAAAAAAAAAAAATTTATATTAAAAAAAAAAAAAAAAAAAAAAAAAAAATAAAAAAATATTAAAAAAAAAATAAAATTTATTTATTTAAAAAATTTTATAAAAAATTTAAAATATAAAAAAAAATAAATTATTCATAAAAATATAAATAAAAAATTAAAAAAAAAAATAAAAAAATAAAAAAAAAACAAAAAAAAAAAAAAAAAATTTTAAATAAAAAAATTAAAAAAAAAATAAATATTTAGTTATACAAAAAAATTATTATTATTAATAAAAAAAAAAAAAAAAATAAATAAAAAAATTAATTTAAATAAAAAAAAAATTAAAATTCAAAAAAAATTTAAAAAAAATAATTAAATAAAAAATAATTAATATAAAAAATTTAAAAAAAAAAAAATAATAAATATAAAATAAAATTAAAAAATAAATATATTAAAAAAAAAAAATTAATTAAAAAAAAAATTTAATAAAATTAAAAAAATATTAAAATAAAAAATAATAATTTAAAAAAAAACATAATAAAAAAAAAAATTAAATAAAATAAAAATAAAAAATAATAAAAATAAAAAACAAATATAAATTTAAAAAAAAAAAAAATGTAAATTATATATAAAAAAAAATAATTAAAAATATAAAACATTAAAAATAATAAAATTATAAATTAATATAAAAAAAAAAAAAAAAAAAAATTAAAAAAAAAATAAAAATAAAAATTTAATTTTAAAAAAAAAATATTAAAAAAAAAAATATAAAAAAATAAAAAATAAAAAATTAAATAATTAAAATAAAAAATATTTTAAATTATAATTAAATATAAAAAAAAAAAAATAAAAAAATTATTCCTTGCCCCAGGATGCTTCATGTGCGTAAATTTCGTTTTTGAATGAATTCATAATTGTTAGACAAAATCGATTTCCTTTTCAGAGAGTAAATTGCCAGATGTCATATATGGATGGAGCGTTCTGCGGGAGCTTTAGTGATGCTTTGAGACGTGAGGTTATGTTGGTGTTGTCCACATGTCAACAAACGTGTGAAATGCCTAACTTGGGCAAAAAAAACACAGCAAAACAAAAAATGTTATGTTATAAATGCATCAAAACTACATTATTCTGCAGCACATGTACACCCTGTTTTATATCCAGATGAGGTGGCATCCCAAACCTCAGGTAACAAAGCATGACAGGGACCTTCAGCAGTTTTGCCCATCGCTGTTTACCAACGGATTCAGTGGAAACTCGAGACATTCTACCTCCTCTTACAATCGCCTTCAACTCCATCCCTTGATTCTCGAGGGACAAAGGGGACTTGCAATGAATTACAATGTACAAGTTCAGCTCCAAAGGAATTTATGTTCACAGCTCCCAATGTTGTTCACGAGTTATTTCACACATTGTGCACCTCATCATCCTGTTGCAAACGCGTATTTGAGCAGATAACAGTTCCCAAGCATCAGGTGACCTTTGAACAAATGCTGTGGCCCGTACATCCCTTAAGGCCCAGTCAACCTTGACTTTTTAGCCAACAAGGCAAAACGTATTAAATGTATGTAAAACGCTGCTTACGTGAACTTGGGATGTTTTTTTTTTAAAGATTCGGACTATTCATAACGACTTGGGTCTTATGCATAACGTATTAGTAATGGACACAGAACGTTTCGTTGTGTTATAGATAACTATTTTATACCAACGAATGCGAACCTGTTGTCGAACATGACGCTAACCATTACCTTGATGTGTTTCGACTTATGAGACCTTACAAGTACTGTGCACGTGTGTCAAACGATCGCTGACGTGCCTACAAACTTATGGCCGCGTTATGCGGAACGTGTGAGTCATACGCTGCAAAGTCTTA
The DNA here is from genome assembly GCA_035128595.1 of Eptatretus atami. Classification (NCBI taxonomy): domain Eukaryota; kingdom Metazoa; phylum Chordata; class Myxini; order Myxiniformes; family Myxinidae; genus Eptatretus; species Eptatretus atami. The sequence continues at coordinate 59,328 of JAXMNL010000316.1, read as the reverse complement.
AATTTACATCATGGTAAATTTGAGGACAACCGAAAAGTACAACGTTTTAAAGCTAGCTACAGACGTATGGCCAGGTTTTCAGCGTTGCTCTCTAGCTTATCAAAAACTTACCCAAACGTATTCGACGTTCCAGCTTTTAGACAAAATTTTGCAAAAATCGCTAGCTCGGCTAAAACGTCAGTGAGACTGGGCTTGGAAGAAGATCATGAACCCAAACCACTGTCCCATGGGAAGGAAGAGTTCCCGTACCTTTCAAAATCTTTTTTCTGCTGACAATCTGTCATCATGGTACTTTCCTTTATGGCCCTGTCACACCTTGCGTAGCCAGCAATGGCAACGTTATTAAAAAGTAGATAAAACGTTGACGTACGCTGAAATTTTGAGTTTTTTTTTTAAGTTTTTGGCGTATTCAAACGTGATGGTCGTTTGCATAAATGATTAGTAACGGCACAGAACGTTTCGTTTGTGTTATACATAACTTTTACCAACGAATGCTTACCTTGTGATCGGCGTTCAAAACCTAAGACAAGCGATAGTTCAACTACCTTTTCGCGCTATACGTATCGCCGGCGAACTCGTGGCGTAGCCTGTTGGAGAACTTGCCGGAACGCCGATTGAAATCAAAATGCCCGAGATTTTTGAATTGTCAACATCGCAGTCACACCTTGACGTTGCCAGCGTATGCCAATTCTATGAAAAATGGTGTTTACAACGCTAGGCACACGTCAAATTTACGCTATAGGAAAGTTGAGTATACGTTAAGATTATGCTCGAAAATCAGTGAAGTACGCTGGCAATTACCTAGTCCGTTCGATACGTCGTGAAATTTCAAGCATGCTGAAAATTTTAAGACGTTACTCGACGTAAAGGCTCACACGTTTCGCATGCGTTGGCATCTGTTCTTGCACGTTCCGCGCGATCGTTTAAACACGGCGAACACACGTTACTTGTAGGTGTAGTCAGTAAGCGAGCACGTCAAGTTATGGCACCATACTTGAAACCCCTATAACCGTTGTAGTAACGTGCTTTGAACAAATGAGTAACGTCAGCTTAGCCTATGTTTAAGTGCTTGGAAAGTATGAGTAACGTGCATTGAAAACTATGCTATAACTGGCCTTGAACCAATGGCTACCGGCTATGAACGTAAGATAACGTGCGTTTAACCTATGTGTAGCATGTTTTGAACCTAAGTAAAACGTGGCATCTAACCATTGAATAACATGCTATGAACCTATTTGTAACGTAATGTATAACGCAACATTGTCGTATGAGACGAATTATGACGTCTTCGGAGAACCACAGAACTTACTTGAAGTGTTTCTACTTACAGTCTACCGATGTATGACGTATTGGCAGCGTTAGGGGAATGGTAACATACAAATGGGCTCACAAGAGGAACCCATCATTGTCCAGACTCCTGTTGAGTAGATGTCAATGCAGTAGTACAGTAGTAGTAATACTATTAGCAGTTAGTTGGTGTGCCGTGACGTAGTAATAGTAGTAGTAGTTGTAGAGTAGTAGCATTGGTAGTAGTAGAATGTCTACATCAGTAGTAGTAGTGGCTTATGTCTATGTCAGTAGTAGTAGTAGTAGTAATGTTCTATGCAGTAGTAGTAGTAGTAGTAGTGTCAGAGTTAGTAGTATTGATAGTAGTAGTAGTAGTAGTAGTAGTATTTCTGTCTATGTAGTGTAGTAGTAGAGTAGTTGTAGTAGTAGTAGTATTGGTAGAGTAGTAGTCCATGTCAGTAGTAGTAGGTTGAGCGTGGATTGGGGAGGGTGTGGGTGATGAGGTCCTCTTATCGTCCACGAATAGAGAGACTACTTTGCACCATTGTCGATTGTTCTTTTCGGCTAATTTTTTTCTCATTCCCATCGATGAAAATTCTTTGTTTTACTTTTTAAAGTATTAAAAACGACTTTGACAAATGCATAATGTACTAGGTAATGAACACAGAACGCTTCGATAACTATACATAAGTTATACCACGATTGTTTATCGTGTTTTAGGCAGTTCACAACCTATGCCCAACGATGTTCCAGCGTATCATAGCGTAATTAATTCCCAAGCACTTATTCATAGGTATAAATAAGTCACGGTACCCTAAACATTACTTTGATGTGTTTCGACGTATGAGGACCTTTCAAGTAAGCGTCTGTTCGATGGTGTTGAAACACGATTGGTAAGCGTAGCTACAACAACGTTACTCATAGGTTAGAAATAAGTTTCGGGTACGCTAGAATTTACCTCGACGTGTTTCGACTTATGAGCCCTAAATACGAATGACGTGTGTCAACGATCGCGATACGATGCCTAAACCTATGGCCAGCGTTATGCGGAAACGTGTGAGTCAATACGCTGTAGTAGTTGCTAAATTTTAGCATTGAAAATGAGAGAACAAGACCGAAAAGTCAACGTTAAAGCCAGCGTACAATGACTATGGCAGTGTTTCAGCGTGCTCTCCTAAGTATTACAAAACTTACCAAATAACGTATTCGACGTGTACGCCAGCGATATTCGGAAAATTTGTAAAAATAACGGCATACGCTTCGCTAAACTTCAGTCAAGTGTACAGCCTCTTTACCAATTCAAACTCAAGATGGTGCAGAGTTTCCTCAACTTGAGCCAGGTGGAATCGCAGTTTGTCGTTGAAACATCTGTAACAATGGATAGCGACATGTGATCACAAAGAAAATGAATGTTCCTTATTTTACTTATTTATTTATTGGAATGCAGCCTGTGACTGCTTGGCGTATAATATGGGGTTCAGCTGTGCCCCTGATGAAAATGCCTCATGTTACCAGCACGACCTAGGATTTTCACCAACCTTGAAGGATGGCAGGCTGAGACAAACCCACCTGATGTTAATTGATGGCCTCACAAGGCTTGAACTGAAGACCCAAGATATTAAGCCAGCCACTCCAACCATGAAGGCAACACCGAGCTTGTTCATTATTGTCGTGTTTTAAAGGTGATCACCAAAATAACCCTCATCACAACACCGAGGACCAACTTGTACCCCAGATCATTTCAAAAGTTCCATGAGTATCAACACAACAATTCACCTGTACAAGTGTGAGCCACTTCGGACTAAAATATATCAGATAAATCCTTTCACAACTTCCTGTTACTGAAAATACCAATGCATCAAGTTGCCATCCTGCTCCGAGTAGGTGAACACCCTAACTGTATCCAGTGTAATGGAGAAACTTACTGTGAAATGTCGAGTCGTGCCTTTGCATTCCTTACAGATGTAAAGTGGTCTTCAGGTTGATCTTCGCATTTTTTTCAAAATGAACACTGCTCAACAGAGTTTTCACTCAAGGCAGGTGCTGCGCCAAGTGGATGCCGGCATCTTGGATCTGTGCCATTCCTGCAGGAATAAATAAGACAATGGTGAAAGGACAAAGATATGATAAACATACATCGTATCTGGCTGTAAAACATTGTCACTGTAAGATAAATTCAGTTTATTACCCCACACATGCAAAACAAAAACTATGTTAGCAAGTGGTTCATTTATGTATGTCCGTCGGTCCGTCAACAAACGTCAGTTTATGATCGAGGAACATCTAATTTAAATTCAATGTCACACAATAAAAACATGTTTTTAAGACTGCATCTTCTTCTTCTTGGGTATGGCAGCTTGCCTGCCAAGTAGCTTTCATTTTGTTGGGTGCAACTACGCTGCTGATGCTGTGCCCCGATACCAATACGCTGGTACTCATGTTCACCGACTGAGGAAGGATGACAGGCTGAGTTCAATCCCACGTGGTGTTACTTCAGCACCAAACGGGCTTGAACTCGGACCCTAAGATCCCAAGCACCCGCCTTTCCCACGAAGCCAACAGCAGGCTTAAAGACGTCACAAAGGACACAAACAACAGGCACAGATAACTCACGTAGCGTGTGTGTAGAGATAGGGTGGTGTCATTTACACTGCGTCAACAGCGGTTAATTTTGAAATAATTAATTCACATGACTTTTAAAATCATCAGTGTATTTAAATTGAAGGATATACTTCAACAACACATGGGTGATCGTTTTCTATGAACTCACTGGTTGAAAGAGTGACATCATCTTTATGATTGCACATCGTCTGGATGAATTGAACTCGGTCTGCCGATTGTATCTTAGGAATGTACGCGGACATTTTACCTGTTACTTGTACGTGAGACTGCAACTTGATCAGGTAGGGCACACAATGGTCTCCTCTTTTACAGATACGAAGAGTTCTTTAAACATCGCCAGCAAACAAACATGAACACATGTAATGGATGACTTAACATCCCCTCCAAATGACGTGCGATTGATTCAAGATCTCCCTTCAAAGGGAACACCAGGGTGGAGTTTATGGTCGGATGTGGAATTGAACCAACACTGAATAAACAAAATCAAAGGCTTTGTTTAATCCGGTGCGATGGACCACACTCCGTATTACAGACCGTTTTGCTCCACCTAAGGTGTTTTGAAGTTGTAGGATCATGCTCGGTGGTTCGCCATCCCTCTCCCAGGTGTAGTGAGAACAGGTATTTGGAATTTTGTGGGCGGATTCGAATCGAGGCGAGACAGTTTTTGTTCAGCATTACGAGGTTGGGTAAGAACGAGAAACAGGAATAAACACGAAATGTTAAAAAGTTATGGACGGATTGGGAGGGAACTTGGGGATGAGTTGGTGGGTGTCAAGAACGAGGAGATTCGATTTTGTTTCAGGTTCGAATCTTGGTTCACCCTCTCATTGGGTACTCACGTACACTGTCCAACCAAAGCGGAGGTGTGTGTGCTCCACCGACTACCGTTCTAGTTTACTCTTGATTTCCAGAGATTATCACTTCGATCATTATAAAATCTTGTCCTTGGTCCAACATGGTGCCGAGCTGTGTGTAACATGGGTGTGTAAACATGTGTGTGTTGTAAATATGTGTGTATGTGTGTAACATGTGTGTGTGTAACATGGTGTGGGTGTTTGTGTAACATGGGTTGTTATGTATGTAATATGGTGTGTGTAACATGGTGTGTGTGTATGTGTAACATGGTGTTGTGTGTAATATGGGTGTGTAACATGGTGTGTGTGTATGTATGGTAATTGATGATGTGTAATATGGTGTGTGTGTATGATGTAATATGTGTGTAACATGGTGTGTGTATGTGTGTAACATGTGTGTGACGTTGTGTGTGTAACATGGTGTGTGTGTATGATGTAATATTGGTGTGTGTACATGGTGTGTGGTGTGTGTGTGTAACATGGTGCCAAGTGTGTGTAACATGTTGCGAGGTGTGTTTTGTGTGTGTGTGTGTGTAATATGGTGTGTGTGTGTGTGTAATATGGGTGTATGGTGTAAATGGTGTGTTGGTGATGTGTGAAATGGGTGTGTTAAATATGGTGTGTGTGTAATGGTGCATATTGGTGTTAATGGTGTGTGTTAACATTGGTGTGTGATATGGTTGTGTGTTATATGGTGTGTGGATATGGTTGATCGGTGGTGTGTAACATGGGTGTGTGTAACATGGTGTGTAATATGGTGTGTAAATGGTGTGTAACATGGTGTTGTAACATATGTGTGTGTAATATGGTGTGTAATATGGTGTGTGTAACATGTGTGTGTAATATGGTGTGTGTAACATGGTGTGTGTGTATGTGTGTGGTTTTGTCCCTCTGAGGTCTCCGATCACCAATCCACTCCATCCTCAATCTAAAACTTGTTTCCTTCACCTCCTCTCTTGGCCCTTGTCTCTCCATTTTCTCAAACCCTCTCTAACACTCCGTACATAATATGTAGAGGGTCCTTTTTACCTCTTCCTTGAGTACATTGCCATTCTGAAGGACCACACACGATCTCATGACAGAAGGAACACGGTTTGAGTTCTGTCCACGTCAGGAGTTCAAAATGTCCTTCAAGGAGATGGAGATTTGAACACAATATACAAAAGTAATTATCGATGAAACACTTACCGGGTGGAGTTTTACATTCTCGTTACTTCACCAAGCAAGCACAGCGGTGATGAAGAAACCACCAGGACCCACAATGCAACATTCAAAATGGCGCTCACACGTTTCCGGTGTCCGCGTTCCAGGGGTGTGTTCATCATCTCCCAACTAATTGTGGCATGGGGGGGGCGATTTAATCCCCTCTTTCACAAACCACATCACACACAAATAAATAATGGGACAAAAAGAGCTAGGTTAAGATAGGTACAAGGGTTGAATAACGCAGCTGACACACACACATACACACACACACACACACCATATTCACACACATACACATACACACACCATATTACACACACCATAGTTACACACACCATATACATACACACACACCATTTACACACACCATATTACACACACACACACACACATACACACACCCATGTTACACACACACACACACACACACCATGTTACACACACACACACACACCATGTTACACACACACACGGATACTTCGAGACCTGGGAGGGCTCCGTTCCTCCTTCTGAACCCCAAACATGGAGCTGTAACAACAAAACAACACACAACAATTTCACAACTTTTGTTCGAGTTGGTTCTGTCGAATCAGTGAGGAGGAAGAAGAAGAAGAAGAAGAAGAAGAAGGAGAAGAAAAAGAGAAGAAGAAGAAGAAGAAGAAAAGAAAAAGAAGAAGAAGACATTCTACCCGACCTGTATGTGGAACACCAGGATGAGAGATTGTATCATTGGAGGTGATTGGAACCAGGATAGCCAGCTTAGAGGAGATGAGTACACCTCCAGGTTTCCTGTGATCCCAGAACAACACACGGTAACATGGATTTTTACAAGATGTATAAACACCGTCCTGGGACATCACCTTGTCTCTGAACAGCCTCCAGAGGAGGACAAAAATACTCTTTATGAACTTGTGATAACGTACCCCGACATGTACACAGAGGACACACGTGAACACGAGGATGCTGAATGAAGAAGTTGAAATGTGAAATTTTATAACAAGAAGAAAGCAGGTTTGATATTCCGAGTTTAGAGAATAAATCGTGAGACCGTACGAAGAGTAAGGTTTCGCGTCCCGGATAAATAAACATCTCACCTCTTGGAAACGGGTCGTGGAGCACGAACAGAGTCCGGTTGACTTGAACCATGATGTTTCAGGAAAAAACACGAGATTTAAATCCTTGAACGAGGAGAGGAAAACGTTCGCACGTGTTCACACGAGCACATCCACAAACTGAACCAGCAAACATCGCCACAACGACTTGATTTGTTAACAAACGTTTCCATGGTTACCATTGTTCATTGTTCAACGGTTTCGGAAAATCCGGTTGTGGTGACGATCATCGAACCTTCCTCACGGTGATTGTCACTGGATAAAAAAATTTAATAAAAAAACGAACTGTACGTTTTGTTTTGAGAGGAAAAAAAACTCCTTCACGTTTTATTTATTTCAGTGTTTCTCTGCACACAGGTGTGCTTCAGTCCATTTAATTTTTGTAGAATTTTGTGCTCTACCACATCTCACGACAACTTCGCTCCCGTCTTCCCACCTCTTCCCACCTCCCTCACCCCCCCCTTTCCTCCCTCTTCCCACTCCACCCGCTTCCTCTCTCCACCCCAGCCCCTTCCCTCCCTCTTCCCACCCCACCCCTTCCCCTAGCTCCTCTCAACCCACCCCTTCCCCCCCTCCTCTCACCCTACCCCTTTCCCCTCGCCTCCCCACCTCCACCCCCTCCCCTCCCACCCCTCACCCTTCCCCTCCTCTTCCCACCCACCCCTTTCCCCTGCCCTCCTCTCACCCCCCCTTCCCCCTCCTCCTCCCCACCCCACCCCTTCCGTTCCCCTCCCTCACCACACCTTCCCGCTCCTCCCACCCCACCCCTTCCCCTCCCTCTTCCCACCCACCCCTTCCCCTGCCGCCTCCCACCGACCCCTTCCCCTCCTTCCTCCCCCCACCCCCCACACCAGACATCTTGACAGCATTCAGTACATTAAACACCGACAAATAGTGAGCAGCTGCAGGGCCAGAAAAAGCTGTATTTCGTAGATACCCACACCACAGTACCACATTTTCTAATGTGGTTATTATGACCACCTACTGTTCCGTACATGAAAACCAATGATGCCAGTCTGGGAAATTGGGCATTCTGAGAAATATAGCGTCAATTACAAGTCGTTGACCCCCTGAATTTGCAATTATTTCTAAACGGCTTAGCTTTATCATTAACACGTTACAATACCTTGATACACATTCAAACTGACTAGACAAATAGGCTATAACATGCAATAACAAAAAAAACTAGTGGCTGATAATGTAAGTGCAGAGACCAATTTTTTAACAAATTTTGCTCCCAAATCAAATTTCGCATTTTTAAAATACTTTTAGCATCACTCAGCACATTGCATAATATAAAAGTATCAAATATTAAGCCTTAAAAAGTTTCTCAGGCGACCGTCAGGCAGCCATCGAGCGTATTTCACTCAGGCTGACCGTCAGGGTCCCAAGCAGCCATCAAACTTCGAGACTGGTCTCCCATTTCTACTTTCTCCGACATCAACTCATCCTGGGAATTATTTCAAAGAAATTTGCTCTTTTGCCGACCACAGAGTATCCCTCTCGTCTGCAGTTATCCTTCCCTTCCTCACACCCATGGTTCACTGAAGCTTGTGGTGAGGCAGTTGTCCTGAACAACTTGCCTTTGTCTCATGGAAAGCAAACCAACTGAGGGTAATCGGAGTTCCTTTCATAAGCTCGGAACAATTGTATGTCTACCCTCAGGAGAGCCAGTAAAACAACATTATTTCGAATCTCAAGTCTGAACTCTCACCTCTACCTCTCCAAATCTCCGGTGGCATCAAATCAAATTCTGCTTCTGGTGTATGTTCCCCCCCATATAAATAAACATCTTACCTCTTGGAGATGAGGTCGTGTTGCAGGAAGATCGTCGGTTGAGCTCCAAGTCATGGTTTTTGGAGGGAAAGCATGAGATTTAAACCCTCGAGCGAGGAAATCAAACCTATTGCCTGCTTTCACACCAGGTACAAGCACGGAATGAACACAAGGAAAGTTATATTGGGATTGCTCGGTAAAGAGTGACAGAATAGAAGGGTTTCATGACTTTGCAGACAGTCGAGCATCCAGAGGAGAAGGCAGAATGGTCGCATTGAATGAGGACTGGCTTGAGGATCTCCAAAGCAAAGTTTCCCAAGTAGAGAAGGAACATCAAAAAGAACCTGGAAGGCAAGGGTGTGCAAGTCAGAGAGATCAGATGCAGATATACTGTTGTGCTTACGTTAAAGCTTCAAACAAGAAAGCAAAGAATATGAGCTTCTCAAAGTGAACCAAATGTTCTGGATCTACATAATATAATATTTTCCATTATTTTCTACAAAATGTTTGCCGGATTAGGAATGGTTATGTAATGATGTTTATCATGATGTAGAATAATGGTGGTTTTATTCAGGTGTAAAGCTGGCAGGATACCCGAGAGGGATGCACACTCGCCCCTGAGCTGTCTCTCCGGGTTGGGTCATTCCACGTAATAATGGACATGAAGCATAAAATTTGAAAATGTATTTTTCAAAAGGATTTCTGTTGGACGGTGTTTAGTTCGGTCTGAATTTTCATAATTTATGCGATATTTACTCCGTGGATGATGTCACATGATTTGGCGGCCATCTTGAAAGAACTGCCTCAACGTCTTCCAACGGTAAGTCATTCTGTCTGTTTTCATTTTGTCGAAATATGGCTATTTGATGAATGTTTAATCCGAAGTAGTATTCGCTGATGATATTACTGATATAGGTCAGGCTGTAACTACTCATCAGCATATTTGGTCCATTCTCTCTGTGCCTATAGATCAACATCAACGAGGCATATGCAAGCAATGGGCTTATACAAGCTGTTAGACAACCAAATGTTCGCTGATGTATGTAAGAGATTGTATAGATATCATAAAATGCGCGCCGAGCATTCATTATCCAATATGTGATCGCATAGGTTACGTCCGTTACAGTGAATTTTTCAAAATATTTTAACAAACAACAGACAAGATCGTATCGTTGGAATATAGAAAGTATGCTACTAATGCTTATTGCTTTCCGTGAATGAAAGGTATACTACAAATTCGTTATTTCGCAGGATTTAAGAATTGTGCTATGGCCAGTTTTCGTTGTGTCCATTTCGATGTTACGTCCGTTCCGCCTCTTAAATGTTGATTTTTGCTTTAGTAGTAGACTACACAGTGGGGTTTGTACCAATATCAGAAAGCCATAGAGACTAATTACGATATGTAATAAAGAAACTCTGTAATATGGCCAACCTTTTCAAAATTTCAACATTAGTGATGCCATTTTTGTCTCAATGTTACGTCCGTTACGCTGGAATACCCGGTTTTCAATCCTGACACAGCGAGAAACTGTCACCCGAGTGTTTCTCATGCAGGGTTAACTCTTCATGAATATCCATCGTCCATCACAGGGATGTTAAACTGGAGAACAAGACTGCTGGCACTCCTCATTTGTGAAGGTTCAATCTCCAATGGTGTTTCATGAAAAGTAGGTGAGTTATCCATGGCACCCTGCGTGAATTACAAATTTCTTCCCAAATCAGCCACACTCAAATGTTGGGCCTGGACAGCAGGTTCAGAAAAGACTTGGGCCCAAAACTCTTTCCATTCAACCCCAAAAAGACAAGAATAACTTTGGTAGTTGTTGTTGTCGAGGAAGACTTCATCCATTCCTCAGTTCAATCAGAGTGCAGCAGTGATCGCAAAAAACATATATACAGGCTTTTAAAATGGAGTGCATGCAAACTATGGATGACTGTTTTGCAATGATTTACCGAAAACATGACCAAAGAAACTTTTGCGGGCATTAGTCCCGACTTTGTGTGTTGTGCAAACAAGATGAGACTCTTGAATAATTATGAGCCATTTGTGGTTCTTACCAAAACAGGACATTCTCCAAGTCCCAAGGAAATCGATTCCAACTCGCTTTGCATGTTCTGTTTCCTGCAAAGCACAAATTTGTTGGAAATTATTATAATTAGTAGTAAAGATATGATACCCTGAAATTATTTTGCTTCCAAGTGTCATGACGAACTATATTTGGAATTTTAATGTATAATCTGTAATGTAATAAACTATCATTTGGAACTGCAATATATCATCCTCTCCTTCACTCATTGCTGCACTTAAAAAATGATGATCACAGGTTAATAGGTCACACTGACATTGTTTGTAACTATTGTCATTGTTCACTCTCAGTAACCTTTAAAGACCATGGATAGTACAAACTCTCAGCTATTTCACTGTGCTTGCCATGGCCACGATCACTGTTGACATGACACTCCTCCACTACAGGTTGCCACAGGGTTTTATTTTTTTTCATAGAAAGAGCAGTGGCACTGGCAGTTCTTTGCTGATAAGAAGGTTATTTTTGTGCAAAAAGACAAGTCTTTCAGTGAAAAGTATTTCTTCAAGATGGATAAAATGTGGCCGAATTCAAGATGGTACCCGAGTGGTAGTTCTTTGCTGAGAATGAGGTGAATGTAATGATGAGTGTGAAATGCTCAAAGCTCGAATATCCCAAAAAGGACTGAAGGAGAGTCTGCTCTTCCAAACCAACGAGGTATGGGGGTTGGGGACAATCGTAGATATTGTAATATCCAATTATGGTGTGGGAGCTGCAGTGCACATTTCCAGTGCCTGATTGCGATCACATTTTGATTTTCAACTCACGAAGAGAAATGACATGACCATGCTAAAGTATGTCCGATTCATATACTAACACCATTTCCACTGCACACCACAGCAAAGTACTGCAATCACTTCATTTCATGCGGCAGGAAAATTATTTTTATTATTGCGAGTTATTTCAACAGTTGACAGCCAAACCCCACTTGACGCGGTCTCCAATCTGAAGCACAACTCCCTGAGTTAGAGTTTGGTTACTCGGTTTGGGTACAGCACGACTCTCGGCTGCTTGATTTCATATTGCACACAGGTGTGTGGTCTCCATTTTCTCCTGCTTGCCGTTCATGATCTCACCCCTCTGCCCCACCCCAAGGTTCTATTGGGTGCACGTGGTGTGCCAAGTATCCTTCCTGCTGAAACTCCCAAAATCCAGACTCAACTCCACTCATTCCTTCCTATTTTTTTCCTCCACCTGTGGAACCAACTTCCTCAATCTCTTCAATGTCATTCTTCCTTTAAGGGCTTCAAAACGGTTGTTCACCACACATATCAGGTAGTCACGCATCCACAACAAACCTTGCTTTTCCACCCTCCCCAAGCGCATCTCTTTCCATGTCCCAGTTTTTCCTTCACTTCTGTGATTGAGAGTTGTGGTTGTATCAATCTCTCACTCCCTATGTCCCCTCTGTTATCTTCCCCTCCCCTTGCTCTCATTCTTCCCCAATTGTTCGCCAATCCAAAGTCTCCCTCTATTTTGTCCCTCAAGCCCCTGTTAACATGTACCCTTACCCGCTCTTCCTGCTGTTGATTGCCCATGCCAGAGGTGAGGGTATTGCCATTGGGTCTGTTTGTTTTGTCTGTCTGTTACACAGAACATTGAGTGTGTGTTATTTACATTAGACCATTAAGAATTTTAAGACCCCTGAGAAAGTTAAGAACCTTTCTCAACCTCAGACCCATTAACACCAATAAACTCAAAAAGAACAATGAAGAGCCTAAAACCATTGAAGACTCCTAAAACCTTTTAGAACCTCAGACCCTTTGAAACCCTGAAGATCCTTTATAACACTGTATCATATAAAACCCCAAAGAAACCTTTCAAACCAAATTCCCTAAAAACCCCAAAGACCCTTTACACCTGACCCAGGCTCCAGAACAGCTTGGACCCCAAGACCCAGAATACCGATAAAGGCCCTTGAGAACTGTAACACCCATTAAGACACTTTTAACCACAGAGATCCTTTCGACCCCGAAGGCCATTTAGATTCCTAATACACTTTAAGACCCTTTCAAACCCCAAGCCCTTTGAGACTCCAAAGACGCTTTGACCTGAACACCCTTATCACCCTTCTAGGTTCCTGAGACCCTTGAGAACCCTGAGATACTTCAGCCCTCTCGACCCCGTTTACCTTTGGAACCCTAAGACGCAAGACCCTTTTGATCTTCTGGAACTTAGAACCCGAAAATCCTGAGACTACCTTTTTACCATTTAGTCTTTAACACCTTTCAAACCTTTTTGAAGACTTTAGACCTTAAATAACACCTTTAGATCTTCAACCTTTCAAGCAGTTTGTAACTTTTGAGTCTTTTGACAATTTCAACCCTTTCAACCCTTTACACCCATTTCGACCTTTCAAACTTTAGACTCAGACCATTTGACCTTTACAACTTCCAGACCTTTTCACATTTACAATTAAACATTCAGAAATTGAATTTGCAATCACAGCTGAGCGGAGTGGTTCGTGCTCCATCGCCCTGAGCGAGTGTTGTGCTCCATCGCCTGAGGGAGTGGTTCGTGCTCCTGCCCTGAGCGAGTGGTTCAGTGCTCCGTCACCAAGTTAGTGTTCTTGCTCCGTCACGCTGAGCGACGTGGTTCGTGGCTCCGTCCACCCTGAGGCGAGTGGTTCGTGCTCCATCACCTGAGCGAGTGGTTTCATGTGCGCGTCACCCTGAGCGAAGGTTCATGCTCCATCACCCTGAGCAAGTGGTTCGTCTCCATACCCTGAGCGAGTGGTTCGTGCTCCGTCACCCTGAGCGAGTGGTCGTGCTCCGTCACCATGAACAAGTGGTTCGTGCTCCGTCACCCTGAGCGAGTGGTTCGTGCCTCCGTCACCAATGAGCAAGTGGCTTCATGCTCAATTTACCCTGAGCAAGTGGTTCGTGCTCCATTACCCTGAGCGAGTGGGTTCGTGCTCCGTCACCCTGAAGCGAGTGGTTCATGCTCCATTACCCTGAGCAAGTGGTTCGTGCTCCATTCCCTGAGCGAGTGGTTCGTGCTCCCACCCTGAGCGAGTGTTCGTGCTCCGTCACTGAGCAGTGGTTCATGCTCATCACCTGGCGAGTGGTTCTGCTCCATTACCTGAGCGAGTGGTTCGTGCTCCTCACTGAGCGAGTGGTTCGTGCTCGCGTCACCCTGAGCGAGTGGTTCGTGCTCGTCACCTGAGGGCAAGTGGTGTCGTGCTCCATTACCCTGAGCGAGTGGTTCGTGCTGGGTCACCCTGAGCGAGTGGTTTTCGTGCTCCGTCACCATGAGCGAGTGTTCGTGCTCCGTCACCATGAGTCGAGTGATCGTGCTCCGTCATCCTGAGCGAGTTGTGAAATAACACCCAATTTCCAGCTGTTTGCGGTATTAACAATGTTTCTAAATTACTGAGCCAAATTGTTTTTCCACCAGTCACACGCGTGTCATAAAGCTTGTGAATCACTAAAAAGCAAAAAGAGTCATTTATCCTGATCTACCTTCCGCCGATGCGGGAACTAGCTAGCTCCCTGAACTATCTCTCTGTCTCTCTATCTCTATACCATCGCCATCCATCTCTCTCTCTCGTGCACATATTCAGACGGTGTATGTCTGGATGGTGTTGTGTTCGGGCAGTGTTTGTGTCTAGACAGGGGTTTGTCTCAGCACGTGGCTGATCGATGTTTGTCTCCGGCCAGCTTGGCTCCGGACGCATCGGGGGTATTATGTCTGGACAGGAGATTGTCTCCAGACCGTGTTATAGTGTGACCAGTGGAAAATGGATTTCAGACATTATTTTGTTTCCATCTTGAATGTTATTATATGCAGACTCATTTGAGAAACATTATGAATCGTAATTAACGCTCCACCGCACGTCTGCCTTCCCTTCCTCTCACCTCACACTGTCTTCCCTTCCCCACCCCTCTTCCGCCCCACCCCCACATCCCTCCACCTCTTCACTCTCCCTGCTCTCTCTCACCCCACCCCTCTCTACTCTTCTCCCCTCTTTTTCTCCCTGCCCCCTTTAGTATTACCGTCAGCGAAGCGACAGGTGGTATTTGCACGTTCCTAATAATATAATTATAAAAATTATCACCCCTTCCTCTGCATCCATTGATTGTAAATAGAAAGCCCCTTGTACTTTCGGAATGTGTCTTTTCAGATAAATCTAGAAGGGCACTCGGGAGAGCACATACTTCTGCTTGCAATGCCTGATCCAATGGAACATATCAGGCACAATAAATATTTCGTTTTAGCCGCATCGTTGAATGATGAAGAATCACTTTTAAAATTAAATAAATCTCGGATTCGGATCTTCACCAAAATCAAATAATTCATCCTTGTCACACACCCAACGTGTCTGCAAGTTTCATCTGAATCTGTCCACAACTTTTGAGATATCCTGCACACAAACAAACAAACAGACAGACAGGGTGAAAACATAACCTCCTTCCACCTTTGGTGGCGGAGGTAAAAAAAACAAGAGCGTGAATTTCTTTGCATATGTGTCCCGACAGACGTGATCTTTTCTGAGTCCAAAAGGGCAGAACTCTGTGAAAAATGAGGAAACGCCTGAAACTCGAACTTGTCCTGTAAACTTATCAAATAATAAAGCCATGTACAAAGTTTCAGATTGAATATGTTAAACGGTATGGGGGGGGGGGAGTCTGAAAAACCACAGGTGGGATGGACGGTGAAGGATAGAGAGCAAACCATATTGTCCCCTCTGGTGAACCGTTACAGGTGACTAATAAACTGCACAGGAATGAAGATGTGTGTGCAGAAATAAAATGAGTGCAATAATAAAGTGCAGGTGTGCACACTCACCGCTTGGGACGTGTTGGTTTTGTCCACAGAACAAAAACCTTTTGAAGCGATCCTCCTCTGATTCAGAAATTAGTTCGTTCCATTTCTGAAATTCTTAGCTCACTTCTTTCAAAATAAATATTGTCTGATAATCTTTTATCTCATCTGCAAGAGAGTAATTTCACATCAATTGTCCTGTCTTTTCATTTCAGGCCAAGAACAAAGCCCCACTGTGACGAGGCATAAACATCCAAAATCACATTTAGCTCTCAGACAAGCCTCGACAATGTCTACAACAATTTTTTTTTTTAAGGTGCACGTTTGCAAAAGGAGAATCAAACACAAGAAGCATTTCATCATCATAAAAAATAATATAATATAATAAATAATAATCACTTAGCTATGCCCTATGCAGAATCCGTTGATGCAGTTACTAAGCTAGAATCCTGGTCCGGCGTCGTTCACTCCAAACTCAGGAAGTCAGGGTCAGAGTACCGTTGATCAATTTCAGGAATTTGGGCCATGGTGCTGGTGATAGCTGGCCTCGTCTAAAACAAAAGTATAGCGTGGGATTTTTAACCTCCACTGACTAATCTTGGCAAATGTACACCCAGTTGAACGTCCACACTGAGCGACAGCACACACATCGATGAATCACCACGCCGGTGAAACACTATGATGACAGTTTATAGCCGGGCCGAGATTCAAACCTCGGCTCGAGAGCTGAGAGCGAGTGTGAGTATCACCTCTCGCCATCCTGCCATCCTCAAATTAATATACTTTCGTTTTATTGACACTTGATGACACCTTGGTCTGCTAAATATCCAAATTCCATATTTTATCGATTCTTTTCCACAAACCAAAGCCTGTGTTCATTTCCAGTTTGCCTGTGAAGAAAACTTATTAATGTCTAGGGGGGGGGGGATGGGGAGGGGGTCTTGATCTCAAAATGAACCCCCTTTCGCAGTCTTGGATCATCTTGGATAAAATGTCCACAGAAAAAAATTATATCATCGGCACGTACGATCACGTCATGTCATCAGCCACATGTTAAAAAAAAAACTAAAACAGCCTGCGTGATATTAGTGATGTAAACTATGTGATGAACATGTCAATGCTGGCAGAGAGCATGAATCGCTCATGGAGGTTTCAAAATCTTTAACTCATTTCTGCTGATCATTGAACTTTTGGAGAATTTTGAAGTAATGTCATTGGAGAGGATGGTAGTATGAGGGTATCAAAGCGATGAACATGTTCCTGTGATATATTGTCATAAGTGCGCATTGTGAGGCAGAAGGGAAAACCACCACGGGAATTCCTTGCCCCAGGATTGCTTCATGTAGGGTAAATTCGGTTTTTGAATGAATATCATAATATTTGACAAAATCGATTGTCTTTTCAGAGGGTACGTTGCAGATGTCATATATGGAATGGAGCTTCTGGGAGCTTTTGATGGCTTGAGCACGTGAGGTTATTGTTGGTGTTGTTGCAGCATTGGATCACAAACGTGGAAACTGCCTAACTTGGCAAAAACACAGCAACAAAAAAATTATGTAATAATGCATCATAAACTAACAATATCTGGCAGCACATGTAACTGTTTTATAGTCACACGATGAAGGTGTGCATTCCCAAACACCTCAGGTAACAAAGCAATGACAGGGACCTCAGCGAGTTTGCCCATGCCTGTTTTACCAACGGATCATGGAACCCCTCGAGACAATTTCTTCTTCCTCTTACAATCTCTTGCACTCCTATCCCTTGATTCTCGAGGGCAAAGGAGGACTTGCAATGAAATTACAGTCCAATCAGCTCCAAGACTTAACTGTTTACAGTCTCCAATGCTGTTCACGAGTTATTTCACACATGGTGCAGCCTCTCTATATCCTGTGCAAACGGATTAGAGCAGATAACAGTTCACAATCATGCAAGGTGACCTTGAACATGCTTGCCGGTGACATCCCTTAGACGAACATCATGACCCAACCACTTGTCCCATGGGAGGAAGGAGTCTCCCGTACCTTTCAAAATCTTTTTCTGCTTGCACAAATCTTTCAAGTCATGGTAAACTTCTTTTACCAATCAAACTCCAGATGGTGCATCGCGTTTCCTCACTTAGCCAGGTGGAATCGCAGGTTTGTCGTTGAAACATCTGTAACAATGGATAGCGACATTGTGAATCACAAGAAAATGAATTTCCTGTATTCTTATTTTATTGGATGCAGCTGTGACTGCTGGCTGTATAATATGGGGGTCGGCAGCTGTGCCCGATGAAAATCCTCATTTACCAGCACGGACTCGTTTCACGGCAACCTTGGAAGAGAGGCAGGCTGAGAAACCCCTGATGTTAAGTTGAATGCGCTGCACAAGGGCTGAACTGGAAGACCAAAGATCGTAAGCCAGCCACTCTAAAGCGTGAAAGC